>OMLM01008752.1:78886-105004 GCA_900302695.1 Helostoma temminkii
ATATAAAATATTAATTAACATGCACCTTGACTGTTAGTTGGTAGTGGTTGTAGTAGTAGACGATATATTGACTGTATTATAGGAGAGCAGAGGTAGTAGCAATGATATTAATAGTATTAGTAGTGGCCATCCTACTGGTAGAGTCTCAGTGTGAGTAATGTCTTATCTTTTTCTTTTTGTAACTGAGAATTTTTTTCCCCAATTAGGGGACAAATCCTAGCACTCTGAGAGAGTTGTACTTTTCGTATTTTAGTGCTTTTCAGTGTTTTAAAACAAAACTGTTTTGCACTTTTGTAGAGCTTCTGTCATCAGTTCAAGATCTACTTTATAAATAATTCTCTTGTTTTTTGAGTTGTTAAAGAGGATCTGCAGCAGCCCACACACAACACAAATGGATAGTTTTTAATATAAGGAGATGGATATATGGACATTTTTATAAATGATTGTATATTGTGATACAGTTCAGGTTAGAGCCTGTCTATGGACAAAATAGGAACAAGGTAGAAATGTTTTTCTTTGAATAATTAAGTAAATGACATTTTTAAACATCATATATCACCATGTTTCACTCAATCCTAAACATAACTGTCACATAAATCAGTGACATTGGTTGCAAGTCCAGTACTATTGTTATTGCACCTTGTTACTGCTATCATCATAAACCAGATACCTAACACAGTCAGACAAAAAGTCAGAGCCACTGAAGCCCGTTTGTCTCAGTCAAATAAAGAAAATATCCTCAAGGTTGTGTGATAGCTGGCAGCTAAATAAAAAAAAATATATGGCCAGGAGACAAGTTTGGGCTCCTGATGGGCATATCTGCACATGCAAGACAGTGAGTAAATATTTCCCATGGATGGCCATTAGAAAGTCACTGTACACTGGTGGTTTGTGATTCAAATTCAGCAGACAGAAGGAAGCTGATCCAATTCCCTGCATCCTGCAGGACACAGATCTGCATTTCCTCTGCACTTTGATGAAACAGCAGCCAAGCTGTCCGCCTCCATTAACAGCCCCTCTGATTTTACACTGTGCTCTGACAACTGTGTGTGTGTGTGCTTGTATGTGCGTCTGTGGGTGCATATAATAAATATGTTTGCGTGCGTCTGCCTGTGATGTGTGTCTTGGGATGCATATGTTTATATAACTTTACAGGAAAGAGCTTGAGGTAATGCTTCATGACCAACACAGTCTGTTTATATTTAGACATTGTGGACAGTCCAAAAACTGTTTATGATGTGTGATAAAACTATATAAAACTCCATAGATCTATTCTAATGCACATTACATCCTGTATATGTATGAATATTTTGGAACCTGGAACCTGTCATACTACATGAAGTCAAGGGTGTTTTTCATTGTCTTTTACACATTTTGTTGTATTTCTAGGCCTATAATCACAACATGCATTACTCACACATCATATTTGATCATTTTTTAATTACCTGCATCAATAGAATTAAATCTTTGTTTTAATGCAATTTGCTCCAGAGGTTACATGCTGTTTTATGTTATGCTATACCTGCATGTTATATTTCCATATATCCATATATATATATATATTTGCAATTAAGCAACAGTTTACTTTCCTCACAGCATGTCTCTTTTTAGCTGCTTCTACTTGTTTGAAAGCAAATTTTTCTTCAACCTCGATAAAATCTGCTGTTAAACAACCACAAGGTCACAGTGGGACAGCAGTGTTTCACATGGGATCCTGCTGACAAACTTTAACTACCTGCAATGCTGTGATGGCAACAGATTGAGTCTATTAACACAACGTTTCTATTGTTCATTGCTGTCATCTTCTAATATACATGTCACTGAACAGACAACCAGACTGTCCAACACTATCAGTCCGAACGTGGCTGGTGGCTTGAATACTTTAAAGTAAGAATCTGCTAAATGCCACACAGGCTTGTCACAGTTATGCAGAACAATGATCCACACAGCTTGAAGGGCAGGACAAAAATATTACATATTTTTGTTCCACCTCCACGATGATGTGCATACACAGGATGGTTAACTACGATAAATTGGCCCAAAATTGGCCAATGAGTTCAGACGCGCTTGTAATGCAGCTTAAATTGCATGCCCTTTCAGGCAGGGGAACAAACCTCCTCAATGTCAATGCTCTCTCCCACATGTTGAGTGCTTAGTTTGCCATGCAGTACAAGATCTCCAAGCCTGTTTAGTATTCATCCACTTGAGTTTCCTAAAGGTTACCAAACCTAATTAGGCATTTATGCAGGATCTTCAAAGGTCCCTCCGTTATTAATGATGTGCTACTTCTGAGGACTGCATCGATGGCTTTTTTTTCTGACTCGACGAGCACATTCCTCACAATATGTGCATACACAATGGAGACATGTAGACATCCAAAATGTAGGAAGCCACAAGTGAATGGCTGGTATTGATTACTAAAATTACTTTAATAGAGTTCTAAATGCACATAATATAATGGACACATTTTTCCATATGCTGTGATTTAGTCCTAGGTCAAATACACCAAAAACAAACAAACAAAACAAAATTAAGTCTTGTAAACCCCCCTTTCAAAATTAAAGCAGTTAAGTCCTTCTGTTAGATGTACAGTCAAGACTTAAGTGCCCTTCACTTTTTAGTCATTTTTCTACGGTTTATTATTTTCAGACACAGTTTTGTTTCATCCTCTGCACCATGTTATAACCCGCCAGGACCATTTTAGAAGTAAAGTGGTTTGTGGTTTGTTAGGGTCCTGATGTGTCTTTGTAGTAAAATGTTTGCACTGCAGGCAAAAGTGGCCCTTTTTTTATTTTTATTTATTTTTTGCTTATATGTGATTTTTTGGCAGCCTGAACAGACATATCTGATGTTTTCCAATGCAAGCCTAAACAGTCAGGTCACATTTCATCCAACTTTGTTTCCCCTGAGATGAGTGTCTTGGCGTGACACTTTTGTGGAGAGGTGCTGGCAGATCCACAGAAATTTTGGCTGATATCTGTTTCTTTGAAGGCACTCACATCTGAATCCCAAACTTTTGTCTCTAATGCATCCACACACATCTTCGTACAGACATAGCAGCCATAACAAAAGGTCATTGTTAAAAATGTTGCTCTCTTCTTCCGTATCCTTTTTCTCACTTATCATTTGCTTATAGGTTTTTTGGTTTCCACTCCACAGCCGCTTTAAAGTCAAATTGTGGTCGGCCGTGGTCAGTTCACACTGGAGTCACATAAAAAATCTGATCTCAGCAAAAAAATCTGAAATGAATAGCTTAAGTCCTTGAGTGGCCCAGTCAATGCCCAGACTTACAGGAGATCCACAGAACATATGTAGAGAGACTAAGATGGCAGCTGACAGACGCTTCTCATCCAGTCTGATGGATCTTGAGCTCATCTGCCAAGATGGGATAAATTGTCTAAAGAAGAAGAATGGGATAAATTGTCTAAATCCAGATGTGAAAAGTTAACAAAAAAGATTTAAAGCTATCATTACTACCAAAGGGACTTCTACAAAGTATTGTATAAAGGGTCTGATACTTACATACTTTGGAGATTTCAATTTTTGATTTTTTAGCAAATAATCAATTTTTCCGAGGCGGCAGGGTAGAGTGGTTGTCCTTCGACTTCGGTGGATTGAAACCCAGCTACTGCCACATGTCAAAGTACCCTAGACAAGACACTGAACTGAACAAGCCAATGTACTCTAAGTATCGGGCCCGGCAGCTGGGGAGGTTGTGTCAGGAAGGACATTCTGCAGAAAAATCTGTGCCAAATTGACATGCAGACCATGCACTACTGTGGCAGAACTGATAACAGGTAAAAAATAATAAAAAATCAAATAGTCGCCTTTTTCAGTTTGATATTATACTTACAATAAGCAAAAACCGAAGGTGTCTAAATTGTTTCCTGTGACTGTATATCTAGCTGTTTACAAAAAGATCCACAGTCCATGGTGGACAGTCCATCCTTAAATTTTTATATTTTCTCTAGGAAACAGTCAAAAATCCAAAGATTTTTTGTTTACTTTTGCCAGCACCATAATATTCAGATAGTTTGAGTTTTTCTACAATGGAAAAAAAATGTTGTTAAAGGTAAAAGTCCTGCATTTAAATTCAAAACAATAAAAAACGTGTGTGCACTAGTTATCACGTTGTGCTACAGACAAACAAAAACTAAGAAATTAGAAGCACTCCAGGGGTCTTCTGTTGTTGCAAAATTCAGCCTCTGTTATGAGTACAGTACACGTGACCTTATGTAAATCCATGCTGAGCAACTCCAACCTGAGCAGGAGCTACAGAATGTAATGTGCATAAAAAAAATTAAACAATAAATCATTGTGAAGAAAGAAGATGCCATACTTTTCAGAGTAAATCGTCAGAAATTGATGGATACATTTCTGAGTTCATTCATTTAATTTCCCCACCAAAAAACACAACCTAAGATTCTACTTCATATTGTATAAAGAAGACAGTGAAACAAAGTGAAAAATACTTTAGTATAATGATTTCCTTTTTGCAATCTTCAAAGAAAAAAAAATGCAAGTACAAAAAGTCAAGTAAATGTCACGTAAGAGTTTTCCCATACTCAGAATTGGGAAGTGAGAAAAAATGTGTAAAGACTGAAATGGCATCTTCTCTTCAGTGAAGTCATACGACGTGTGACACCTCTTCTCACCTTTTAACACGATTAAGTAAATTACTGTATGCGTTCATGTTTACATCCAGTATCACCAAGGACCTAGGTAAATATTGTTCACAAAACACCAAAAATAAAATTCAATTTCCATTTATTATTTACATTTGGGCTTTAATCACTTATGAATGACAGCTAATTAGTGCTGGGCTGTGGCCATCGCTCTGTGCAGTGTCAAAGTCTGCTAAATGTGCTGTATGTCATGAGGTGTGGACGTTGACAAAAAACCTCTCAGCACTTTACAGATTTGGGTGTCTTTTTGCTGAGGAGACTTCACTAATCATCTGTGAAAGTGTGTGCAGGGTATGCGTGTGCCCATGTGCGTACATGTGTGTATGTGTGGACGTGGGCGTGCATGTGTTTGATAATAATAAGGCAAGTGAACATGAAGAGGAGCTAAACTGTGTAAGTCATTTCTCATTTCCTTGCTTCAGTGCCTGTCAGAAGAAAGCCCTGCATTTTGAATGATGGTTCAGACAACAAAAAGTGAACAACAAACCCTGTGGCTCTGAGGAAGGAAAGAAAGAAAGAAAGTAAGAAAAGAAGGAAAGAAATAAAGAAAAAAGAAAGAAAGAAAACATTTTTAAAAAGTGAAAAATGTGCATTTTTTAATGATCGAATCAACAAACAAACAAAGCATAATCCCGCTATCAATGTCTTCATAATGCTTCTGAACAGGCCCTGAAAGTGAAACATAATAGAGAAAAAAAATCACCTTTACAGCTGGCACTCATACAGTTTTGGAAGGACCTTTCAAGGGGCTGATTTAATGTGAGGGCATCAATCCTTTAGCAGCACAGGGCCTTGACAGCGAGTGAAAGTAATCTCTTCTTTATTAATGGGACTTTTCACTTTGGGCCTGAGGCCTTTGGTATTCTATGGTAGTAGTTTCATACTACAGGACTAAGGAAAGAACAATATGAAATCAGATCAAGTGGATGTGTTATGAATGATAAGTGGAAAGCATTTCTTTCGAAATTCAGCAACACTCTTTGACAAGAAAAAAAAATAGATAGAAGGTAAACTCTGAGAATGGCTTATAAGTCGTAGCATTTTAATTCAGTAAGAAAAGTCTCATGGCATGTGTGCTAAGAGTGAAGTTTTTTTTGTTATTGTTGTTGTTGTGATGAGCCGCTACAAAGGAAACACATTATTTTGTTACTTCAAATTAAAATCACAGTGATTAGTCAGTTTAGCTATTTCAATTAAATTCACTAAGTATGCATTTAAAGGCCTTTTTGTTATAAGATAAGTACCGTGCTGTTTTTGATAAATAAAACAATTCCAGTTACACTACCTATGTCCGATGAATTAACTCTGGTGTCCCCGGTTTTAAGCAAACTTCCTGTCTCTAAAGACTATGTCACCAGCTTTCTCCTTTGCTCGTATCCAAATTTACAGTACTGTGTCTGCTGAAGTGCCTACTTAATGTTTATTATATTGTTTTTCATAACACCCTGTTGGTATTTAAGGGCTCATATACAGGAGGAAAGTCTCACCAAACAACAAGAGCAGATTACCATCTTCATCATCCTCTTTTTTCTCCCCTCTGCTCTTGGTTCACTCTCCTGTTGGTAGGACCTGAGCTCCACCCACTTCCTGAGTTTGAAACACATGCTTTACTTTCTAATATACTGGGGCATTTCCAGTCATCCTTGGCTACCTATGTACCTATTCTGATCTGCCTATGAGTTCTGCACCAGCCTGACTCCTTCAGTTTTGTAAGTCTTGTCTAAACTATTTTTGACCTGCTCCATGTCTCTCTGGTTTTTGAATTTTGGATATTATTATTATTATTATATAAGTGTCAAGAGGATTGTAGACTTGGTGTTGGATGTTGGATTTTACATCCCCAGGAATGTTAACTGTCTCCATTGCTCTCTGTTAAGAAGCTGTTTTTTGGAGGGATATTGTTTGTTTGCTTTCTCAATGAGGCAGAGTACTTATGCAAATTTCTCATCTCCTGTGTCTCCTGAGCAGGAGTCTGTCAACAATTCAGGCACCAGATCGAGACTCTGCCATGTTTTCTCTGCTCACCTGCCCTCCGCCATCATGTCCATACTCCCTTACTTGTCCTGCCATTACTAAAGCAACTTCCCCGGCCTCTTGATTGCATTGTGATTATATATAGATTTCTTTTTCCATTAAACCCTCTGCACTCTAGATCACTGTGTGTGCCTCATGTGGATTTTGGTTCTGACCAACAAACCATTACAGAGCTAACTTGCTAGTTTGCACATGTATGCTGTTGTTGTCAAGTTAGCCATAGCAACTGGAGCTTGCAGTGTTAAAGCACTGCCTCTGAATGTTACTGCTGGCTCTGCAGCAGCAGCAACTGTAATTAGCTGTGAGTAACTGTGAGCACTCAATTGGCCATAACTAACAGCCTTTTTTGTATTCTGTTGAATGAAACCATTATGGTTCTATTCTGTCTGGCTTGATAATGGTGGTCAATACAATAATGTCCATAAGGTCTTGCACGTATATTACAAGAATCAAAGACTATACCTTTAAAAAGATAATGATTTGTCTTTGTGTTGCCCTCAAGTGGCCAACATAACGGAAGGTTTAAGTGTGTCTGTGACTATGTGTGTGTGTTTTGATCTGATTTGACTGACTGTGACTGTGACTTGACTTAGAGTTTTTGCTTGTTTTTGTACCTCACTTGTAAGTCGTTTTGAACAAAAGCGTCTGCCAAATGACTAAATGTAAACCTGTTGCTGTCCGATTCTGATTCAAATGTTGCTCAATCTTAATTGGTTTACAGAACCCGGGATGACGTTTTTCCCACTGAGCCCCTCACATTTTAAACCAGTGAAAAGATGTTAATGTTAAATTATCAAATTTGCTTTAGTGTAGCACAGAAATTGTGTACTGTGATGTTGATATATGATGTATGTACATCTATGATGTGTATTCAAGGCCTGTAATTACTAAAAGTCAGCAATGCAAGGCTTCAACGTGTTTGATGAATTCAAGCCCCACATCAGCATGAATATCATCTCTGCAACCTGTACAGCTAAGACAGCTCATTTATTTGAATGTTTTATCAGAGTGGAAGGTTAGTTGTTAAAAATGTTCTTTCCAACAAATAAAGGGCAAACAGGAAGCACAGTAAGTGGCTAGTACATTCAGTACCAGTGTTAGTGATAAGGATGGCTGTGATGGGGCTTGAAGCAGAGTCTTTAATTGAAGAATGACCTCTCTACCATTCATAACACCACTCTGCTGCCTCTTGAGTTACTTTCTATTCATTTTTCATCAGCTGTGGGGAATTGCAACCTGATTTGTCAAAGAAAATGGCAGGGCATAATTTTATGTTCATTTTACGTTAGAGTCAAAATGATCATTGGTGATTAGCAACAGGCTCACTAACTCTCCAATCACAGGCCTGTCTGTTCTGCTTTTCTTTGAATTTTTGGAAGAAGCCAGTAACATGGCTGGTGTTTAAAAATATCTGCTTCCTAAATTTACATAGTCATTAGTATTATACTGTCAAACTGCAAATGCTTACCGTAAACTACACAGTAAGAGGCACTGTGACAATGAGGACAAGCGATTTCATGACATTAAAGGTTTGGACAAACCTAAACACTAGCTGAAACCTACAAAGTCACACTGAAATAGCCCGTGAAATGACTGGTCAGCAACCACTTCTATCAGTACGACTCGAATGCCAATTGATCTTCAACTAAACAAACGTGGGCAACAGCCAGCAGCAATCCCTCACAAACCTAAACCTGAACCACTTGATTATAATCCAGTTTTATCATGGTAGATATCAAAGTGTGAATTGTGCTGTAAACAGGGCTGCATAGCCATTACACCCCAAAAAGCCACCAATTAGGCTCTGATGGCAACAAAACAAGTTTCCAAAGTCTTTGTATAGTATTATTACCAGTTCATCTCATTTCAAATTGTGACAATCCCCAAGTCTCATTGCAATGAAGGGAAGCTCATTAATGGACCAAAATAGCGGAAGCTTGCTTGAAATACTTGCAGGAAATGTATTCTGTAAATCCTAAAAGTTCGCATAATCTTTTAACACATTTACTGTCAGATTTGACTCCAGCACACATGCTGGGGTGATAGCAGCATGATTATGTGTAAGGATTCACACATGGAAGGCATTTCTTCCTGTGTTAGTTAGCTTAAATATTATGGCAAGCGCTGTTTAAAATTTACATCACTGGTTATTTAATACATTTTAAGGTATCAATATAAACAAATCCACTGTTGTCTAATCTTTATGTTACTAAACCTGTTTGTCTCACGAGCAGCAATGTGTATAATAACTTCTGTTGTGTGATACTTTATATGTTTGACGTTGTGAGTGTTCTTCATTATCTTGTCAAATTATTATCTTGCTTGCAGTCCTCTCAGTTCAGTAGTGGTACAGTAGGAGAAACATACATTAAATACGCTGCTCTCTTTCATCGCTCTTCAAATCTTTTTCTTTTTTTTCTTCTGTACACACTACTTTGTGGCATGGCTCATTTATATCCTGTTTAACATTAATTTGTGCAAAGGTATTCTGGACATCTGGCGCCATAGGTTAAACATTCATTGATGTTTTCATTACAATTTTGTCAAATAATAATATTGTTGAATTACAGTTTACCTTACATCAACCTTAATCAAATATCTGGTCTGAGTAATGTCAGCAACAATGACCCTTTATGCAATGTTACCAGTATCATCTACTATAGTATGGTTTCAGTCACATTTATATGATATACAACACAATAAATTATATTATGTTATATTATCCAGGTTTCTGACTGTGTGTGCGGTAGTGTTTGTTACTCCTTCACCTTTCAGAAAGTCTGTGTTTTTTTTTCTGTACAGAGATGCAGGAGTGATTCAATGTCTGACATTCACATGTGAGTGTCTTGACTGTGTTTTATGAGCCTATATTGTCTAAAGGTTTTTTTTTTATATATTGGTACAGACAGCACACTCTACCAGAGACCTGCCTTGAATGTAGGAAAAGCAATTTAGGTATGCATTAGCGCTGCATGAAAAGGGCTTATAGCTTTTCTTGCAGGGATTATTATAATATATCTGGAAGTTGAGTCATGGCAACTGGACTTCATTGTTGTTAGTTCCAAAATCTTCACTGCTCATCCAAGTGGCCTCCACAGTCTGAAGAAAGTTGGTTAGAGAAGTATGTCTTCCTAGGTGGTTTCATTACCTAAACAGGCTTATTAGGAGGACAGAAGAAAGTGTGTGAGTAGGAGAGAGGTAATGATTTCTACAACCTCTTGTACCCCCAAAATGGAGAGGTTGGGTGTGGCCTCCCTGGTGGAAGTGTGAAGTGGTCTTAATCTTCCTAGAGATTTATGAAGGAATTGTGTCTGAGAGCTCCACCTCTGTTGAAAGAAGGTTTTCAAAAATTTAGTCATAGCAACAACCGAGAGAGCAACTGTGAAGGCTGGTGCAAGGCTCATGCACTATTTTAACATAGATGGTTTCTTTCACTCTTCTTTCAAACCATCTATCCTCTCTGTCCCAAATGTGTACATTACAGCACTCAAACGAGTGTCCTTTGCCCTTCAGATGAAGCTACATTACTGTTATGTCAAAGGTGTTAATATTGGCTCATCCTCTTGCGGACTGTTTTGTCTGTTGTATATACTACTCTTCTTGTGCTTCTTGTACATTTATTTTTTCGGGTGGATGAGTCTCTTTCTCTGTGCATTTGTGGATATAAAGAGAACATGTATTTGGTGTTTTCCTTGGAGCCTTTTTAGTTTCTCTGACAACCAGCTACTGTATGTAAGGAATTAAGAGGTTATCAATTGACTCAGTTGTGCTTCTGCTGGATTTTCCCTTTTCTTGGCGTTTATGGAGCTTCCATGACTTTTATGACCCTGTGGTGTAGAGTCCTAATGACTTCTTGTTTGTGTTGGTGGGAGTCAAATAGTTAGTGCTGGTCTTTGGGTTTCCTATAGACTTATATTTTTAGATTGCCACATGCTGATGTAACTTTACATCAGCCTAATTGTTTCTCACAAACAAAAATGTAACTTAGTAACAACTATTTGTCACCACATGCTCTCAACCTCTCATTAAACACTGATCAACCCTCTTGGTGCCCAAAGAGAACCCATCCATTCATCCATTGTCTTAACCATTTACCTTGTGCTGGAGCACAAAGTTGTCATTGGATGAGAGGCAGGGTAGACCTTGACACATGGTGACAGACAACCATTCACACCAGAGCCAGACTATCCAGTGAAAACCCATGCACACACATTCAGAACATAGGGAACAACACACAGGAAGCCTAGCCTGTGGACTTGAACTTATGATCTTCTAGCTATGAGGTAACAGTGCAGTATTTACGATTGTTGTCATGGAGATGGGTCTGACATGCAGTTGCCATCATTCTCACAGTATCAAATAGCGCCACTCATGGTATGTCAAATTAGTGACTCCCAGCTACCTTTAATGTCAGTATGACATGCCAAAGAACTTACAAAGCATCAATGTATGATGCCATGGGAAACTGCATCAACATACACTGTGGGATGAGAAGGTGTTGAATGTTCATTGTTCCCAGATGGTGAATCCTGCTAATTTTGTTAAGCCCTTTACCTAAAGCGGCACCTCCAGTGTTTGGACTTTGAGGTTTGTAGTGCAATGTTTCAAACAGTGTTGGATTGACGACCATTAAAAATGCTAGAAACATCCCAGCTCCAGAATGAATTGTAACAATTGTGCTGATCCCCCTGAATCTGTATTCAATGCCACCCTCAGGCAAAAATGTTACTTTGTCCTACACATTGGATTATGACCAGATACCTGCAAAAGTAATAATGTTTTCATTAGCTTTAATTAGACTTAAGCCTAACAAGAGTATGCTAACTTTGTTGTTAGCATGCTGATTTTAGCATTTACCTCAAAGCTAAACCTTACAGTGCTGCTAGCATGGTTGTTCAGTCTTAAGCATTGTCCCAAATCTGTTTTAGCAGTTAGTACAGAAATAGAAATCAACAAATGAATATATAAATTTAGCACAATTAATCATTCAATGCTAACAGGAAATGACACAGTGCATGTGTCAAACATCCATTAAACACTGACGTTCGAATGTCAGTGCAAAGTAAAATGTATTTCTTAAGATTAATTATTCATTTTGTGTTTTCCAGGATCTTTATAGAGCTGTTACTCCACCACCCACAATTTCTTTTAATTTTCAGTTTATTCCAGCTGCGCAAGCAGCTCCTGCAGTTCTTTTTTTTGCATAGTATTGCTGGAGAATAGTATCCATCAACAGCAGACTCAGCAATCAACTGCATTTAGTATGCATGGTGTTTAGAGTGAGTATCTTTTATTTTGTCAGAGTTAATTATGCTAAAAACAAGCCTTACAGTCTGTATGTTGTATGGTTTGGGGATTTGTACACCATATGTGGTAATCATCCAACTATCCATTAACGCCTTATGTTGACAATTAATACACAAACTGACACTATTCTGCCAGAATCATGTCCAGATCTTAATCTTCATACTCACTTACTTATGTTCACCTAACTCGATTACACATAAATGATTTTTATCTCTCTTCAGCCAAACCTTAAGGCACGCATGTTACTAATGATTTTTTTAAATGACTCTCAAAATCCTTTCAGGCATCTTTTCAATCAACCCACTGTCTGCCAAATGAGAGCCCCTCTCAAAGCCCCTCTAGTGAGAATTGTGACACTCTGTGATGAGTTTGGCACCGGGTTTGAAAAGAAGAGCTGAATCTGTAACCTGTGCGGGAGAGCAGAGGACGGAGACAGTTGACTGAGTGAAATCCTTCACATTGCTGTAATGGGTATAATTACACAAAGAAAAGGGCTGTTAGGTTAAATTACCCGTGATATTCACCATGGTTAATGACAGAAATTCAGAAGGTTAAACGACACCAGGAGCTGAATGACTTTTGACATTAAGGTACTATTGAAAAGGGAATTATAAGAGAGCCTTTATGGGCAAATCCAATACCCTACATGTTGGACTGCAGAGATTGGTTTGAAAAGACTTTGAAAGGCCCTTTTTTGTGAACACCCGTGTCTTTAGAAACTATTATGAGACAATGATTTAGTCTAACAAACATTGGCCAAATAGATTGTTTCCCACAGTGAAAATTATTTGAAGCTCAGTTGCACTGATGTCCTGGTGAGTTGAACACCTACTCACAGAAGTAACAACAACAGGAAAGGTAAAGCTGAATAGCTCCATGCAATTAATTGTTTCCCTCATATTTTCTCTTACCTTGAATTGTTCCAGCTGTATTGCAAAATAGGTTTGTATGTATACCTTCAGTTTTTACCTCAGTGGGAACTATATTATCTCTGGCCCAAACACTGACCTCCACATACAGCAAAAAGCCCAATTAGTGGATGAGAAGGTCAAATGGGGTGGACCTGATCACCATGCAATTACCTCCAATCACCTTGTGAGCAGCTGCCCCTACAGTTTACTGCAAGTATGTAGTGTTTGCCAATAATAGTGTAAATGTCTATGTGGGGGAAAAAAGCCAGACACTGTATATAATGCACTTTTCCCAGCTGTTGTCAGGAGTTAAACTTCCTTTATATATTTAAAACTTTTTCCTCCTCTGTCAACATTACTTTGCTGAAGTTTTTCTACCAGTCACCCATGTGCACTCTCCATTCCTGACTGACTGACACGAGGAGAGTGATGGCTCTCTGGTGATTCAGTAGATAGTACAAAGTCATATCACACTGTATAATTCTTGTTAAACACTTGATATTTAACACATATTCTATTATATTGTAGAATAGTAAAATTGTAGTACATTTTTCCAGCAATACAAACAAAGAAAAATTTAGAAAAATACGTTGCCATACACATACATCATAGATTAATATATATTATTCGACATAACATGAAATACAAATACACATATGCCTAAAATGACAAATATAAACAAGCAACCTGATAGGAACAGAATAATATCACTAATATTATCAAACACTGGACACCTTAAATATGATATTGTCAGACTGTAATAATTGATTTAATTACAGCATAAATACATAATAATATGCACGATAAAATGCAACCCTGCAAACTCAACAGTTATACCAATTAATTCCGCAAAACATTTGTTGGTGGTATAATTTAACTAGGAAGGAACGAAAAGTTTTCTGTATTTGGTCATGTGGATGGATAGCATTATGCTTCATAGACACTGCTGCACATGCACATGTTGTATAGAGACAAGTAGATGTTCCTATACCTATACAACATATAGTAATTGTTTGCCAGTGCCTTTATAACACTGGTTTACAAAGTTTTTGTCTTGGACAAATGGCTAATTTCCCATATGCTGTGTGCAAAATCAATCATTCATTACTCCCTATATAATGTACACTCAGTAGTGAGCAGCAAATTGAGATTTCGAACACTTGTTAATCAGCCTTATATTGCGTCAATGTACATACCATGTACATGTACTGTTGCATTGTGGGATACCTACAGTGCGCTAAATAGGATGTAAGAACTCTCACTCAACATTCGGACATCACTGCAGAACGGTAACACCCAATATGGTGCACTATATATTGAGTACAGAGTGATTTCGCACACACCCATAGTATCACATAGTCTGGAGTAGGTGCACAGGTTTAGCTGAATGGAAGAAGCTTATGGTCTTCTTAGGACAAAAAATTAATTATAGTTGTTTTATTTTACAGCCATAAGCAAAGTAATGTATACTACAGACTCACTTGGCTAGAAAATTGGTCTGATCGTAGGTGCTCATGCTTGTAACACACCCTACACCTAGCAGCTGCAGTCCTTCTAACTGATGTCAGTGTCAATGAGTATTACATTAGAAATAACCATGATTTCAAAATGTCGCACCGATGATGCAATAGCCTTGACACGCTGTGTTACATCTGTGGCAAGTTCACTTTGAAAGCATAAAAATGGAGTATGGCAGCACTCATAAAGAAGGTATATAAGTTATACTCCAGGTGACCACGTCAAAGCATGAGCTCCTCATACATGTTGTGCACTTCTTGCACAAACACTCTGCAAGCTTGGTTTGAATCAAATCATTGGTATCCCAGTGAAATGGACAAAGCAGAACGTACCGATTTGTAGTTTCCTTACATGTGTTGCTTACATTACAGGGTAGCACAGTGGTGCAGTGGTAACCACTGTCATCTCACAGCTAAAATCGAATTTGACTAATCCAATAACAAGTCATATAATTTCTGTAATTTGCCACAAATTTGGTTAAAGTCTGATTGAGGCTACAGATATGTAAAATTGCATAAAATCTACCCATTAAAAAATACTAACACAACCAACTGGCCAAGTGTTGCTAACAGGTACATTGTTATTAAATATACATTTTCAGCGCATGATGGAGAACAAAGTAGAGATTGAATATTGAACCATGAAGAATGACTGCTGCTGTTGTCAGCTTCATAATAATAAGGCGATTGCGTGTCATAGCTGAACTTTCAGTTATTTTTGCTGCACTCGACTGGCAAAAAAAAAGACATTACATTAGAACCAGGAACATGTCATAGCTAAATCTGAAAGAAAAAATAACTTAGATTCTTGACAGCAGAAAGAATGTAAGTAGACTAGAAAAATGATGCAACTACAGTACATCATATGACTTCCACTCTTGCTATTCATAAAGAGGACAGATACATTTGCAAGACCACAAAAGGTCACTTGTCAGTAAATTACAATTTTTAGCATTTGTACAAATGTCAGCTGGTAGTGTTAGGTGACATACTATAGATAATTTCTCAAAGCTGCAAAATAGTGAATCTTGTCCATTGATTGTAAAGCACTGACACATGGTCTAATATAACCATCATTATACAAAAACCTATACACGCTATACTGTTCATGCTCTCAAAATCCATTGTAGCTATAATATCATAATGTAAAGTTATACAGTCCATATTTGAACATGAATTTATAGATTAAATAAACACAATATGCATTCAGTTCCGAAAAGCATGTTGACAGTAACTGTTTTTATAAGGATTGATTTTGAGTGTTTAGGAAAAGCATTTATTTCTCATCGTGCTGTCTGTGCAGTATATATGAAGCTACACCCTCTAAAGCCAGAGTAAAGACAGAGCTGCTGTTCCAAAAGTGTCTTTTCCTTTAGGACCAACTCTTAACACAAAACCTCACAACTCTTTCTCTCATGTTGACCAAATGCACTGTCCTGGTCAATCTCCACAAAATTATAAGAGCAGCCATTTAAAATCAAAGTATTCCCTCAGAAGATGGTATCCTCCTCTCCACTGCCATACCACGGGGTAAGTCGCACTAAGTAAGGCCTGGGATTACAAGCAGGTTGCTCAGGTACAATCTCGAAGGTGGAAGACTCCAGTGAGCTCAAGGACCCTGTTGGAGATCCTGACCCCTCAAATGCATAGGTTCTAAGGCAGTCAAATGGGGGGGCATAAGGATCCTGATCAGCCTCAGCCAGCCTGTCCAGAATAAACTGCCTGAATACCTCGTCCTCTGGCCCGATTAGGTGTGACTCTCGGAGGGACATCCTTATGCTGGCTCTGACGTCCTCCTTCCGCAGCCTTCTCTCTCTCCTCCTGGGATGTTGGCGCAGTGGGACAACAGGCTGACAGAAGTCCAGATCTGCTCTTCCACCTCCTGCTTTTTCATAATACAGCACCTTCTGTGATATTGTCTCAGGCAGCTCAAGCTCCTTTACCACCTCCTCCACCTCTTCCTGCTGTTTCCGCCTGTGTCTCCTCACCATCAGTATTAGAATAGACAGCACTGCAGACACAACACAGTAGGAGATCATTACAGATAAACACCAGGGCATGAGCTTAGTGAGGGGAAAAAAAGCATCTGAAATGCCTGATGGAGCAAGCACGTACAATGAAAGTTCACAGAAAATAATGGCAGTTGTTTTTCTGCAAGTTGTTGTGGATGCAAAAATGAAAAAAAATTAGACCATAAATTATATATACTTTTTATTTCAGCTGGCACATAAAAGAATTATTTCATTTGCTCCATATGGCACAGAATGCTAAAAGACTGTTTGTTTATTATGTTGTTTTCAATGGGTATTGTGTTCGCCATCCGACAGAATGTTAGCATAGCAGGTATAGTCATTAATCTTTCATGTGATGGGCACAGGGAGGACACAAAGCAGCCGAGGTCATAATAAAGCTCTTCACTATGCAAACCCATCAATGTCCCAGGATGGCATTGCTACTGATGTATTGCAACCAATACACTCATTACCTGACATCATTGCTACTATGCAAGCTTTCAGCATTTTAAAAGTGTGTGTTAAAGGCACGCTGGTGAGTTTTAAAAGAAAAATTCAAATTAAAGTGCAAATTTGTTAATGAAACATTCTGCACTTTACCACACTTTTATACTTGCCAACGTGATGCGATGTGGAACTGCTTTAGCTCAACAGATCAGCTGAAAAAGAATAATTTTTTACAAAATATCAGTGAAGTTGTTATTTGAATTTCTCTGGGAGTTTCATACACTGGAATTTGAGCCGCTGGGCACCTTATCAGTTAAGTGATCATAGATTCAACATTGGCATTGTTTATTTCCTCAAAAAATCCCAGTCTGCATCATTAGTGAAGCCCTTTGTGAATCCACAGTGAAAAAAAACAAGTTTTCTCTCCGGTTCACTTCACTTTAAGTGTAAACAAAACAAACTGCATTTGTAACAAGAGACTCGCAGAAAGAGTGATCCTGTGCAATTCTCTCTGAGTCTTGCCAAAAATTGTCAGAGCAAGATCTTTGGTCATCCTGCAGTAGACTTTTTATCGACTATTTAAAAATCTGAAAATGCTAAGGTTCAGAAACGGCACCTCTGGATGATTCTCAGTAAATGCTTTGTAATCTTTCTTCCCAGGAGTAATTTTCACAGCTTTACGAGTAGTATATCTACTGCTAGTTGTAGTGCAACTGCACGTTGCACTTGAGCTATTCAGAATTTTATGGAATATTTTTATTAACTTTCTGAAATAGAAGCCTGTTACATGGTTGCTGATATTGCTATATTTTAACAAACCTGTCAGGCTTACAGTATGTAAAACCACAACAGTGTAGTATAATGTAGTAAAACATGATCAGAAAACTGAAAAAAACAACTGAATACATCAATGGATATTGTTTATCAAATATGTAAAATAGACTTTACACTCTTCATAGTAGCTAAAGCATTAAGTGAGCTAACATTAAAAATGTGCTTCTAACTTCATAACATATCTTTATGAAATCCATGTCTCTTGCCTTCAGCACTGACTACAAATGCAGGTATTTAACTTATTATGCGAGTTATTCAGTGTTAAATAATCAAATTCCCAATATCCTTTGCTAGTAAATTTGGTTGCTTGTAAGCTGCTTTTGCAACAGTTAAAGAGTTTATATAGTGATACTACAGTATTATGTAGTACAGTAGGCAATATTAACATTATGTTACACAAGAAAAGGTGGGAAAACAAATCAAATCAGCTTTGTATTAGGAGGTTATATTATTATTTTTTTTTTACTTTTTACAAACTATTGGGAAGAAAATAACAAATATAAAGTACATTAGTTTTGTTTTAACATTTTCTAACAGTATTAATAAATCATCTATGTTATTAAAATTCTTGATCATATTTATCAGTTACAAAGCTCTTTTTTGTTTTTTTGTTTTTTTGCAGACCCAGCGCATTTCTTCATGTTGTATATTGTGACTATACTGGATCAAAATAGGATGTGAACAGAAGAGAATTATGTGCTTGCTTACCTGTGAGTGTGACCAGACAGACCAGGAGCCCTAACAGTATTTGCAGACTGACCCCCACAGACAAAGCCAGGGCTTCCACCCCTCCTGTGGGACAATGGCCGGCCGGCTGACAGCTGCACACTCTGATGGTCAAAGAGCTGGTGCTGGAGAGAGCTGGAGAGCCGCTGTCTGTAATTACCACAGGTAGGACGTACTGGGTTCGGTCCTTCCGTGTGAAAGTACTCCTGCGTGCCACAATGCTGGCAGTATTGTCTGAAAGTCAAGCCAAAAAGGTACAATGTCAGGCTTTAAAAAAGCATAAGGGCGTGTGTTCAAAAATCAGCTGAATAACAAGTGAAGTGATGCATGTAATGTGACTTGAAAATACATTTAAAGCTCTCTTAAAGGTCTGCACATTATCCATTCTATTTCTTAGTGTGTACAAAAGTACATTTTGGAAAATCTGCTTTAGTTTTCGGTGCACTTATAATACTTCATCAAGGCACTCAACAATAACTTTTTGGAAGTCAAATAGGCCTTGTGGCATATGGAAATGTGTTTTATTAAAAGTGCTGCTTCTTGATTCATTATTCATTCCCTGGCTGCTGACTGGACTGTTGTGCTTGCCTGGTCAACCACCAATACACTGAATATATTTCATTTTAACTTAGTTGACACATCCAAACATGTCTGTGCTACACACTTTAACAACAGAGTTGTGCTGATTTTCATTCATTATCAACTTTGACTAAGGGTTCACTGAGTACAAGACTTTTTCACTTTACTTAGTTCAGAGGCTGTCAGACACAAAAATTACAACTTACTGAAGGATTTCTTTTCTGGTAAAAAAGTATTCATAGAAATTCTGGTACATAGATTCAAGACTGTCCTGTGAAATATGACATTTTAAATGTTGAACATAACTAACTATTTATACCCTCAAAATTCACCAGGTGGATATTGGGGTGGAAGGGTACAACAAAACAAGACTTTCACACAGGAGACCAGCGTTTGAGTCCAACACAAGACAACTTTGTATTGTCATTGTTACCAGTCACGTGACGTATATCTGTCATTGAAGACCAACATAACAACCAAATGTACAGTGTGTAAATTTCAAATAACAACAAATTTTACTTTTACTTGAGTACAATTTCACCATAGTAACAGCACTTTTACTTGAGTACTATAATTTAGTACTCTTAACAGCTCTGCCTAAACCAAACCACACATGGGAGTATGGAGCAGATGCACTACTCTACTCCTGTATATCTGCCATCTACCCCAGTGACCTTCCTGTGATCCTGTTTCCATTAATACATATAGAACTTAATTTAATTAAAAAAAATCTTATTTCCACAAAATGTATAGTGTTTGCAGTTTAGTTGAATAAGAATGTAATTTTTCATTGACAGGACTGGGCAAAGATGTGCTAGATTCTGATACTTGAGTAAAGTTTGAGGTATTTTCCCTAAATATTCTATTAACTACTCAATTATGCTCATAAAAGAAGCTATTTCAGCTTTAACAGAACAAAGCTGCATTCACTCAATATGTCATTTAACTGTGTAGGGTCTTGACCTTACCATGTGCCTTGAGATTTTATTTGGCACCGTATAAATACACGCAAATCAAAGTTTTATTTTACTTTAATTTTCAGAATCTAAAGTAAAATAAATATAAGCTTTCATAGTTTGTGTGCCTTATTATCTAGTAGCATATAACCTTGATTATCTCTGATAGTGAAGTTGGGATTGATGTGCTTCTCAGGGACCATAGAGAAGTAAAAGTGATGTCCCTCCTCAGGCTCATCTGGATCAACAGCACTGATCAGCTGAATGACCTGTGAGAAACAAAGACAACAACTATACTAGCAAGTTCATGATTCTCTTTTCTTAGAAGTGCTACACTCAGACGTTCATTCAGCAGCTCACAATGTTAGATAGTCAAATGGTTCCTTTAATGCTTGAAAAGATGCACAGAATAGCAGAATGTAGAAGAACATTTATTGTCCGCATTTATGGAAATTCTGATCATAATATACATCATATTATACATACTTCTCCCGCCTGTGTCCCCTCACAGATGTATGGCTGGTAATCTCCTGCGAGCCTCGGCACATTGTCGTTTATGTCCAGCACTTTGATGAACACCACCACAGAAGAGGATAAATGGTTCTGTGCTGCAGCAGTGAAGAAAGACATTTGCTGGAGTCCATTGGGTGCGTGTATCATAAATGCTTTGTACGAGATAACAGAATAACACTTAGGACTGATAAATATACCATCTTCTTTGATCATGACTGTCACTGACATTTCACTGTTTTCTGCAAACCAGACAGCAGACTGACAAGTAAAACAATACTGTAACTATAATATGTTGGCTACATGAACACCTTACTTGTCTCCTTGGCTTCAATAGTCACATTGTGCCAGGTCGTAGTCTCTCGATCCAGAGCCCTAGCAACAGTTAGAGTTCCATTGTTTGGGTCTATTTTGAAAGCTTTTGTGATATCGCTGCTTTTGTCAATTGAATATCTGGAAGAGAAATCACAGAGACACACATTTAGCAGGCAAGGTTGTTTCTGGGCAAACAAAACATTGCAGTGCCACTGGGAAATTAATTAGGCAAACTGCTCAATTTTTTAATCTGTTGACAGATATCCAACAAAGAGAATACACACAAGTGTGTCTCTGTCACACACTCAAGCTAGTGTGACAGCGACAGCAACTGTGAAAACAAAGCGTCTCAAACAGAAGGAACATGCACATATTTGTGTCTGTTTTCTGTTGTTTTAATTCAATATTATTTTGAATTTGACAGCTGATTTTTTTTCTCCAAGTGAGGAAATATAAGTTGAGAACAGTGGGACACTGTTCTGTCTTTCTGAAACTGAGTAGTGTCTCTACACAGAGTTACAGGTGATGTATCTGCAGTAACATAAAATTTCTTGTCTTGTGAGTACCTGTGATTTTTTTGAACGCAGTAATAAACAAAATGAAAATGCATCACTGATAAATCATGCTGTTGGAATCTTTATGACGAATATATTAGCTTGCTGAGACTTTTGCACACACGTGTAGGCCTCTTTGCTGATAACAAAAGAGAAGATAAGCCAATTTAAACAAAGCAAACTCAATCATATTTACTAAAACTATGGAACCCTGTAAAATGTCAGCCTGAATTTATTAATCAATGAGACTCTGTCACCAAAGGGACAGTAATAGACGCTATACTGTGGATGATATGCAGCACCTGCCACTCTTAAGCTCTGCAGAGATGGACTACAGGCACCGGTGCTGCTGTCTCCTCTGCAACGTGCCTCACTTGCAAATTACTGCAAATCTCAATTCCATATGCTACCTGCTATGGTGCTTTATTACATTCCCACGTCCTAGCCACGTTGCTTTGTGATAATACCACAGCAATAGATAGAAAAGCCTGTGAGGTATAAAAAAATCGTCATGATTTATTCAGCAGGTCTCATTTCCTACTAAAGTAATATGAGATAAATATGACCATGTACAGGGTATCCAGAGATCAAGGGTAAAAACGGATGCACCGAGGCAGTAACACTATTTGAAATGGGATGATTTTTCACCCCATAGAGGAAGCTGTTCCTCCTCCACCAGCCTGGGTATCTACCTCGTCATTATCATGCTGGCAGTTAGGTGGCAGATGCCATTCTTCCTAGTTTAGATGATTCACATTACCTGATGGGATTATTGACTGTGTCGGTGTCTCTGGTGCTAACACTTCCAACTACAGTACCCACAGCTGCATTCTCAGGAACTTTCCACTCATAGGCCGGTGAGGGAAAGACAGGAGGTTCGTCCACATCCTCCACAAGAATCTTGAGTGATGTCCTGTCCCTGAACTCATCCAAAGACAGAAACCGAGTGTCCACGTGATCATTAACGGCTTCTGCAGCCATGACAAACCGTCTCTTAGTTTCATAGTCCAAAGGCTGTGAAGGAATAAAACACCTTTTACAATTCACAAAAATACGGTAGCTGTTATAAGCAGAAAACATGTTTGACCAGTGTATTTAAATCGGATGGTTATTCCGATGAGAACTGGACGAGACTCAGACTTAAAATAGTTTAGTCACTGTCAATGAGTTACCAGCTGTGAGCATGCACTTAAATAATGCTGAGTTTTTGATTAACACTATGATGCTAGTAATAAGAAAACAGCATGCAAACCATTAGAGTGTCCCCAAAGTGATTCATAGACAGTCAATAGCGTTTTTTTCCCCATTATCTCTGCATTTAAATAGAAATTTCCTGTGCGATGAAGAACAATATGTGTGACAAATATGATGTGCTGCACAAGTCTGAGAGAAAAAACAAGTGAAATCTAATGTTCAGCTACATCAGCTGCTCTCTGTAATTGAGTATTCTCATCTAAAAGACAGTCACTGAGAACATACCTGGGTTCTCCTGCTTTTCACAAACTTCTATCACACATATGGTCCAATTTATAAGAATGAGGTTGAGTCCATTAATAACTAAGACAATATATGAGTAAAACAAACAAGCTGTAACTTATCTTTACACTTATTTTTACACAAACAAAATATAGAGTTTTAGAACTCTGTTTTAATGATAAGTTGTTCCATTAGTTCACATTTAAGGCACTTACATTTTAATTGAACTTTATTTATGCTATTATTATTTTATTATATTGATCGCTGTGGGGAAATTCAGAACACACTGATGATGCTTCAGCATTCGTCGTTCATTTGAGAAGGAGGAGCCAGGGATTAAACCTCAGATCCTGCAATTAGTGGATGACTGGTTGGTTTAAAAATATCAAAAAAATTCGACTGCAGATGAATATTCTCAAAGACACCTGCACAATTTAAGCTGTTTACCATTAAGTGGACAAACATGGCTGCAAATTCAGCCTGCGTTTGCCCAACAACTTGCCAGCAGATACTTGGCTGGACTGGACGTCTGGCATTAGGACAAAACTGATGACAGACATTAAAGTCTCTCCACACTTTCCTTGAAACTGAACTGGATGAATAATTAGACCGTAATTAATTTGGGTGCTGATGTGCCATCATTAGCTAACTGATTTACATTATTAGCTGTCACACTGTAGAACACATATCCAGTAATATATTATTCATAGTATGGGCCTAGACCATGCACCTACTGGATCTGCCATATGGAAATGAGGATTGCTGCTTCTGACAGGTGTGTGACTTGTACGTAGGTAAAGGTATTCAGTTTTGGTTTGCTTTTCCACTGAATTTTTCTTCTCCTCTTGCGCTGGTTGACATGGTTCACACCATGCTTGTTATGCTAATGCTTGAGCTTTTACTTTTAACCAATCACAAATGACAGCCCCACAAGCATCTACCCCCTGCAAGTTCCTGGGACTTGATTTTAGTACTACCTCCTGTGGGGTGTTAAAATTTATTTCCCTGAATTTGTCTCCAAAGTAGACTGAGGGCAGTAGAAACAAAAGTTGCCCTCACTAAGTTCCAGCATTGGAAACCTACCTGGTTACTGACTATCTATAGAGGGTGTCTACAGCATGTCATACTACATAATATAATAATTCTGCAAATCTGTGTGTGATTTAACATTGCTGCAGTTGTGTCTGTCTGCAGTGTATGCTCGCGTGCTTAATGGTGAGTGCCAGGACATGTTGTCATGCTCACTATAATAGGAATTAAATTTTAAACATCTCTGATTTAACAAGAGACCATTAGGTAACCTAATGTCCTTCTGTGCTCATCCATACTGTGACTTCTGGATGCACTACTGTCCCGGAAACATCATTAAAATTAAGATGAGGTATAAAATAAAATATATTTCTACTAAATTCATATATTAGACATAAAAGGATATGTATTCACCTTGGCTAGCAGAATCACTCCCTCCTGTGTCACTGGGTCTGTTTTGATCGTAAAAGTGGAGCTTTCCTCCAGATCATCCTCCAGACTGTAGGTCATCCTAGCATTGATGCCAATGTCTCCATCTTCTGCCATAATCCTGCCCACTGTGGTCCCCACAGCTGCATTTTCCGGTACAGCAAATGTGTACAGGTCTGAAAACATAAGGATGAAACAAAACAGTTTCTTCATTAAACCTGACAGTAAATAATATTAATCTTGTTAATAGCCAGTCAAGAGATTGTGCTATAGTGTCTAAAGCAATAAGAAGGGAGAACATTGTGGTGTAGGCTCAGTTTGCGAGTCACATATTAGCTCTGGCAATGCCACAAAATCTCAGCCTAACTCTAAAAAGAAGACGAAAACTTTCCTTCTGATAATCATTTGTAATAATGCAACAAAAAGACAGTACAGTTCAAAGTGAAGTGTGGCAATGTAGTATTTATAAGGCCTTTTTCACTGAACAGAGAACTGAATACAGCAGCACCTGCAATGAATGTGACATTAATAGTTAAAAGTATCATCCAGTGTCTCATTTCTACGGAATTGATTTCTTCCTAGGGCATTCATTTAGTGAGGTTTATCGCTGAGAGGGTAGGTTTGTTTCCAAAGGTCATGACAAATGTCCTTTCATGTGTGAATGATTAAATTCATCCAGTGGGCGACACATGTACACGTGCACATGTAGATGAATAGAACATCCCCACCTGCTTTGCTTCTCTTTTTCTTATCTCTCTCTCATTCTTTGACTGTCTCATTTTAATTTTGGCTGCTGGCTGAATAACAAGTCATGTACAGCCGAGCACAACACTGGCAGCACAAACCGCCCACCCAAACCAGAGAAACGTGATCAAATAAATACTTCTTAGCTTTAAAATTAAACGTGTCCTGGATGTCTGCAACACTTTGTACTATTTCATTGATTCCCTGACTGTGTGCGCGCGCGTGTGTGTGTGGCCTGGCGTTTGCATCATTGTGAGTCATGTAAGTGACTCACGGTGCTGGAATGTGGGTCCATTGTCGTTGACATCAGTCAGGCTAACAGTGACTGTGGTGGAGGAGGAGAACCCGCCACTCATGCCCAGCATATCCTTCACCTGCACCACCACCAGGTACTGCTCCCTGGCCTCGCGGTCCATGTTTGGCCAAGATGTTACAATAATCCCTACAGGGACACAGGGCACATAAAGTGAGAGGTACCCAAGAAGAGAGTTAGGTTCATTAAAACAGCATCAAGAGTATCTGTGGGTGGTTTCGTATTCTGTTTTAAACCAAATGTTAGCGGGCACACTTTGCCCCAAGTAGTCTTTGAGAGCATTATGTGCTGTGAGTTCAAGACTGCAAATTTAATCAATACTCAAAGAAATACTAAGAAGGCTTTCAGTCTCCACTTTGCCCACAGTCTCGCCAAAGTGGAGACTGTGGGCGACGGTAAACAGATCTGAATTAAGAGAATTAGACTGGCTAATTTACAAGCTATTTCTGGCTTGGAAGTCATCATTTCCACTGAGTAATCATGACATAAGCTTTCATCAGCCATTCAACAACCACAGCTTACTATCACTGTTGTATTGTGAGCACATCTGACTCATATCGCTCAGCATCTTGTGGAGCTTTGGAAGCCACCTGGTGAGGCAACAACACCCAAAAACATCTGTGTGTTAAGGATAAGGCTTTTATTTCTGTCATGTTTTTTTTTTTTTTTTTTTTTGAAAACTGAGGTTATAAGCAAAAGTACAACTTGTGGTCTGAAGTCAACTGCTGCCTACCCCTCAA
>OMLM01008752.1:105024-145260 GCA_900302695.1 Helostoma temminkii
CCTCAAAACTAACAATTGGCTCAATAAAAAGTCAAATACACCCTTTTACATATTTAAATATATATTTTCTCTTTCAGTAACTGTTTACAGTTAAGGTCAAGAGCATGTGTGGAAAGTGAAACTGACTTTTGACTAGAAATCCGGTGTGGGCATAGTCAGCCCCAGAGGGCTAGAAAATATCAGAAATTTGTTAACAATTGTTTTAAGAGATAAAGTTTTCAAAGTAAGAAAAAGTGTCTGACTTGTCAAAAGTGACTAGGACCAGAGGAACAAAGTCCCCCTGTTTCCTGTCTCAACATGCTAAAATCGAACACACTTGTGCCCTTCTGACACCTCCAAGCACACATGCTATAAATGTAAGTATTATTTCTGCTCAACCAATCTCTAGTCTGTGTTTTTTAAGGTTTGTACTACTTCCAGTGATTAACAACAAAAATATACCTGTCTTAGGCTCCACAGAGAAGTAGGGCTCCCCCTGCAGGATGGAGTAGATGAGCTTAGCGTTGTTTCCAAACATGGGATCATCAGCATCTGTGGCTGTCACTTGGGCCACTGTGGTCCCTATGGGGGGGAGCGGATCACACAGTGAGAGTTAGCTCAGGCAGCACTTCCAGTCGACAGGGAAATAAAGTGATTATGCCACAGTCCTGCAGGGTCTGTCTGTCTGGCTCAGGGGGGAGCAGTGGAAATGGAAGAGAGGAGGGGGAGAGGTCGAGGTAGAGTAAGAGGGGGGATGTTGACAAAGTGGCAATGGTTGGAGAGGTGGGGGAGGGGAAGGGAGGAGTGGTGGCCTTCCACAACACAGTAAGGCTGTGCAGGTGTGTGTGACAGCCTCTCCACCCCTACAGCGTCATCTCTCTATCCACCTGCTCCTCGTTTTCTGTCGTTCGTGGGCTCAATTCCGTTGCACCTCCACTCTACACACTTACTCCCCTGACCATATCATTCTCATCACCCTGCTCCCTGTCTCCTTTCATCCTCCTGTCTCTCATTCTTTGTTCCACAGAAGGAGCTATGTCTTTCACACAGGCAGGGATTTACTGCAGCATTCCTTAATCTCTGATGACCATATTCCAAGTTCCCCTCTCATTTGGTCTTCTACACCCCATGCATTATGATTTATCACTACTGAGATATTATGGTACAAAAGCATATTACATATAAATTGAAATGGTAATGTTTGTGGTATGAAAAGGGCAGTGTTCATAATAGCATTGTTTAAAAATGTATCCATAAAGGCACCCACTATGAAACCAAATCTAATACTTTTAACTTCCTGAATGGGGAAAGATAACAGACATTCATATAACCTTTTGTTGATCATCTTCAGTCAAGATTTAAGTTAAGAAAATTCATTTGAAAAGTATATCCACTGAAATGATGGATAAACTTTTCTTAGCACACAAAAAAAAACAATCATGCTTTTATGTCTAAACTTTGAAAGATTTAATATAATTTATAATTTCCTGGAAGACACACCAGTCATAACAATATAGCCACAGAACTGGCTATTGAATAATGTACCACAGATAATAGGTAATCTAATAGTAAACCTTACCTCAGACTGTTAAAGGGCCAGGTCAGTGCCACACAAAAAATGAAGATGATTGTTTTAAATAACTAAAACAATGACTTATTATATTATTGATTATATGAATGATTATTGAGTACAAGAATCCACAGTTATAGTCATGTTTAGCAGGTGCAACATTTTGTGGAGAATCAATCACCAAAGTATCAATAAAACTTTTACAAAGGCCTGTTTTGGGTATAGATGCTAGCGTCGGTAGGTCACATCCTGAGCACATAAATACGATTCTCAGTGCTGCAGTGCTGTGCCCAGTGATGATGTATTTTATTTAGAGAATTTACATAATGAAATACATTGTGTTTGGCAAATTATTTGGTTGGAATTAAAATACATCCAGCAGTATCCTGTTAATTGATGTGAAATACCGGAGCTCCACTCATAATTAAGGGAACTATTGAAATTATCAGTTATATAAAGTTACTGTTATGTATACGAAGGACTTTATATTGGATGTTTTGCTATATCTTATTATTTGTGTTACTTTTTGTAACGTCATGATCACACAAATGTTTGCCTGGTGAAGCCTGTTAGTTGAAATGTTGCTATAAAGTCTCTTTTGTATATATACATATAAACTCTAAAACACTTTTTTTCCCTCGTTTGGGTGATATGGATGAACTGAAGCTTTAACTTTTATTCTGCATGTCTGTATTTTCAACTCTTACTGTTAAAGGAATTCTTCTCAAACTTACCAGTTGGACACATCTCTGGGATGCTGGACACATACGGTTCATTCTGGAATTGGGGAACATTGTCATTGATGTCCTGGACCTTGATGATAAATTCAGACTGGGGCTCTTCTGGTTCATTGGACCTCCTGTTGATAGCTTGGGCTTGAAGGACATAAAAGGCCTTTTCCTCACGGTCAAGCTTCTTCAGCGTCCGAATCTCACCAGTATATTCATTTATCTCAAACACATCTCCAGCTCCTTCTCCTGATAATATGTACTTGATAGAAAACTCGCCATGGTCAGAATCAGATCTGAGCTGCAGAAACAGTGGGGAGGGGTTTATGGAAGCTTGATTTTTTTAAACATGTTTTTTTCCTGAGGTGACTAGAAAACATGCATTTTCAAAGTGAAGTACCATATCAAGGACATGGAAGACATTCAATCTGTGCTGGTACCTGGCCAATAACATGAGGAGTGGGATCTTCCTCAGGGACAAACAGCTGTTTCCAGATCCAGCCTCTCTTTAGGCGACGGTGCAGATGAGTGGACCCCTGGGCCAATTGTTGGGTTTCCAGGCCCTGCGTACCTCTCATATCGCTCAGCACCCCACCAGGAATCATAGAAAAGACCGTCACCATGGCCAAAACACCCGCCGTGCTCATTTTCACTGTCCATCCATGCATTTCCTCTTCACTTTCCATGGACAGTGGACAGATAGAAGTGTCACTGGTCCAATGCTACCAATTCTTCATTCAGCAGTGCAGTAATTCATGATCCTGGCAATGCTGTATCCCACCTTGTAGTGATGTGGTTTGCATGCATGCTCATGTCTGTGAAACAAAAGTTAACATTTCAATTAATTGAAGAGATTTCCAACAGTGAAAAATAGGTGTAAAAAAAAAATGAAGCTTGAAATACAGAAATCTATGAACATCAGTGATGCACAGCAGATTTTTATTACATAGATGTTTGTGAATTTGTTAGGTTTGTTGTAGTACTGTGTATACTGTATTTTATCCATACTGTTTGAAAATATAGTATATTTAGGTTATATATTATGTTGATTGTGTAAATATGTTGCACTACAGGTAATTTATGTTTCAAAACCATCATTGCGGCACAGTGGCATAATAAAATAAACAAGACATTTCTTAATTAGATCTATCACGCAGAATAACTTTCGTGATGAATAGAACTAACTTTAAAATGGTTCCTTTATTCATTTCATGATAAAACAAATTATAAATGCATTGGTTTTTCTGACAGAAGTCATGATGATTTTTTTTTTTTTTTTTGGTAATTTAACTGAAGGATCAATCTAAACTAATCAAAAATAACCAAGTGAAAAATGAATGATTAGATTAACCAATTAATCGAAAAAAATAATCATGCAGTCCTAGACAAGTATGTTCGTAAAAAAATATGACCAGTCTTCTGTGTAACTCATAACAATGACTATAATAAATGAACAAATAGTTGAAATGGTTATATACAGGTGGATATTAGTAATACAAGGCAAAGTTGACCAGACCACCTAGACACTGACAGTCAAAACATTGCCATAGCCAATTGTATGGTATCACTAAAAGGGCAGAACCAATCTAAAAGGTTAGTGTGTGGGGGGGAACCATTTTTCTATATAAGCTCTATGATGTTTCATTTGAAGAGTTATGTCATCACCATTTCACAAAAACATGTCAGATTATTTAATATGTATACATGACGTAGAAGAAAAGCAGAGCAGAATTGCATTTTACCACCAAAAGACAAACGCTTTGTTTTAGCTCTCCCTTTTTTTCTTTCGCTTCCTGTGGTCCTGCAGAGGCAGCTGAAAACAGCCCTCTGTTTTGAATGCAGACAAGGCCCTGTATTGTGTTTCACTGTGGGGGAGCAGGGCATGAACATCATTCCTTAAGCATGACACTGCACTCTGCAGCTGACTAATGAAGACTTCTAATTAGATCAATGTCTCCCCAGACATGGAAAACAGAGACACACATGCCTCTGACAAACTATGAGTTGAATCAATGTGCCAATTATAATGTTCACCGAGATCAGGGTCAAGAGTTTAAGGACAATGAAAGTCAGACAAGACAGCAAATTAGTTGGGACCACATAAATACAATATCTTATTTAGCCAACTTGAACTTCAACAAATTCTTCTATTACACACATACAGTAGATTAAATATGTTGTACTATATGTTGTAAATATGTTTCTTTAAGCCTCAGAACTGGAGACAACCATAACTGGAGACATTATGTTGGGGGTTGTCTGTCTATCCATTAAATTTTTGTGAACATAATTTCATATTTCATATTTTTCACAAATATCCACTTAGACTTAACGACGCATTGCTTTGTGCATGCTGGTAGTGAAACGTCAAAGGTCAGTGTCACTATTACTTTACGTCCAAACCATTCTTGTGAATGTGATAGAGGGAATTTCATTTTACTGGGCACAAACATTGTGCATACAATTTGTAACTTAACTTTAGAGGAATACAACAGTGATGTAGTAATTCCAGTTTATACTAGCAACAATAACCGGCAAATATTTTTGGTCAATAAGACAGTTTATAGTATAGAAATAATATATATTTACATTTTTGTGTAAACATTCATCTTCTATACCGCTTAGTCCCCGCAGGGGTCACGGGGGTGCTGGAGCCTATCCCAGCCAGCTTACGGGCGAGAGGCGGGGTACACCCTGGACAGGTCGCCAGTCTATCGCAGGGCCACATATAGACGAACAACCATTCACACTCTCACTCACACCTACGGGCAATTTAGAGTCCCCAGTTAACCTGAGCATGTCTTTGGACTGTGGGAGGAAGCCGGAGTACCCGGAGAGAACCCACGCAAACACGGGGAGAACATGCAAACTCCACACAGAAAGACCCTGGGCCCACCCCGGGAATCGAACCCAGGACCTTCTTGCTGTGAGGCGACAGTGCTAACCACTGCACCACCGTGTCGCCCCTTGTGTAAACATTTGTGTTATAAAGTTCTTCTTGAAAAGCAACACAAATTATTTGTTTGAAGATAAAACATAACTTTATACTGCTGTCCACTCAAGCAGCAAACCATACTGTAGGCTCAGTGGGATCAGTTGTTATTAAGAGTTAGTCACAACAGCCATAATTCTGAACCATTTTAATATAGATTTCTTGACACTGTAATATCAGCACAGAACATATACAGTCCCATAATATGGGTGCTTTAGGCCAAAGTGTGCAAAAACACAAGTGCTTATTCTTTAGCATGGGTGGTCTCAGTGGAAATTTTAAATATATATTGGAGGAAGTTGTTTCAGCAGCAGAGCAGTTGCAGTATTAATGCTTTAACAGCTCATAGTGTTCATGTTTAATCTTGTAAATGTAAATTAGCTGTCAAGACCCATTTGTAATGAGCTGGTGAAATCAATTACCGATACAGACTTTCATTTCTGAAATTCAATTTCGATATAGAATGTGAAGAGAGTATGTGTTTGTGCTTATGTATGTCTTTACAGGCCGTAGTCATATCTCCGAGCACTGTGGAGTGACATTCCAATTAGTGGCCAGTGAATCGTGAGCTGTTATGGTCTTTCATAGGGCGGCTAAGCACGCGCCCAAACTGAGCGCCTTGAGCCAAAACGAGACAACAGCCCTCAATGATGTTACTCTGAGCAACTGCTCAGCTGCCAAAATGCCAAGGAGTCTGCTTAAAAAATCTTTCTGGGGGTATGAGACTTCAGTGATGTGGCTCAAATAGTGCACAGGTCAACAGATGTTTAGGTGCCAATTTAACAAGATGGGCCTTTCGAGAAATAAGTGATGAAATTCTTGGAAACTAATGGGTATGCCAAAAAAACCCTAGCTCCAGGTCCGTAAATAGCAAAGGTGTTAGCGAGGAGGTGAAACACATGTCTATGTGTGACAGCTATGTTGATGGTGCTTGATAATAATGGTGACCGTGTTCATTTTAAAAGCAACATATATAGTGAAAGATCTGCTTCATAAAAGCCTTTCAAAACATAATGAAACAGTTATTAGTCACGAGTGCATATATTATGAGAAAAATTAAGACTCTAAAAAAATAAAGAACCATTATTGAACTCTACGGTCAGTTTTCTCCTTTCAAAAGAAATTCACATTTCTACACGACATGCAGTACATGAAGAGTGTCCTGTGGTTGACAGCCATTCATTACCTCTAATAGGCCTTCCTCCCATTTCTAGCAGACCTCCTGTAGCCTGTATGTACAGTACGCTACTTCACCACATGACAGAATGACAATGAGCTGCAGTCTCACAATGTTAAGTACTAGATGCGCCGAGACCGTCACATTATTTTCCTATATGGTGATGTGTTCTAGCTAATAAAATGTCGCTCTGTTGTAGTAATGGTTCCAGGATGCTATTAAAATGTGTCTAATGTGCCAACGCAAATGTTGAAATGCAGCAATAAGGAAAGTGCAGCTTCTATGTACTTGACATTGTGGATGACACTTCAGTATCAATATGTAGTGCCGACATCTACTTTTAAGTAAGTTTATGTGAGCTTTAATTGTGTTGTTATTCAGGCATGAGTCTCTTGACGTTTGTATAATTGCAAAAAGAAATGAATAAAATAGCAAAAAAAAATGTAAAACTAAAAATGTGACAATGGATCCAAATATAGAGTCACATCTCTCATGTAACTACAGCTATTTGTAATCTTGAAAAAAAAAAACTGTATCTGTTAATTCTCGCTTTAAAATCACCCTTCCAAGACAAAATGTCCTTAATTGGTCATTTGGGAGCCTACCATGGGGCTTGTTGTTTACTGTTCAGCTCTGTAAAACAACAACACTGTCATGTAGTTTATGTTTCCTAATTCAGGACCTCAGATGAGTCCAGAGACTGAGCTAGAACAACAGGGGAATGTCAAGCCATCATGTACTTGTTAATAAGTAATTTGTTTGAATTTATTATGTGCACGAGTGGAAATCATTACTGTTTAGCAAAGTGTCAGGAATTTCCACTGACATTTATCCGCAGTAGCGCTACATCCTGTCTTTCATTTGTTGAAAACAAGCGATGCTGCCAAAAGTTATTGCACAAAAAGGAAGAGCAAAAATTACATATGAAGTGTTAATTACAGTGTAAAAAAGAAGTTGGTGACAAAAGTCTCAAGTTTAAAGAAAGATCTGACATTCTGAGAGTAGACAATCACTACAATACACTTGTTTTAAAGGCAAAGCCGAGTATCCACTATGTTACTTCCACAGTCAGTTTAGTCTATGGACCTACAGCTGTCAAGATATTGTACTATGATTTTCTGCTGGCAAATTCTAGACGTTTTATTGTCTTACCAAGGTTTTCTCCAGTGGCAGATGGAGTATGTGTGGTCAGGTCACTATCCTTGAATAAGTGGACCAAAATAATGGAAGTTAGTTATTTCACTGAAAGCACAACACCTTTCTTTAGACAAATTCTTTGTCTAAGGGAAGGTTATGGAAACTGCCATCATGCCAGATTCTAAATAATATCTTTTCCCTCAGTTTCCAAAGGTGAAATACTGTGAAAGTTTGTGTTCTGTTGCAGAGTACTATAGGCCGGTAGGCTAGTTATTCAAAAAGAAAAGGTGTGTTTGTTTCAATAGAGAAACAATACAATAGCGTACCTCAAAGATTCCACTAATAAAAAAGGCTTTTCACAACTTACTTACTTACATTATGAAGTCTCTAGCTACATGTATTTAAAACACAATTGCTGTTAAAAAGCTTGCATCCACATTTAAAGTAGATTTTTTTTTCCAAATAAAAATTCATTACACTTACACAATCTTTCTGATTACACTTGCGCGTATTTTGAAAATCCAGCATATATCATAAATATCAACTTTTTAGGTTATATGAGCACCACACCCACCTGTTTGTGTGATTCTGCTGTCCTCTAAGACACTTGTCACCAGCTGCCGTCAAGAGTCATCATCATGGGGTGTAAGAAAACACAATCTGCTTACCTAAATACCCTGGTACTGGAAAGCAATTCAGTCACCACAATAGCACAAGCAAACGTGCTTGGCTCTTACAATGCGCAATCCTCTCTGCTGACGACGACCCCCTTTCTTCTTCTTTTTCCCCCCTTTTCTATGCTCCTCAAACTTCCCGGGGAAGAACAAACACAGGCTCTATTGTCTGGGACTCACATCTAAACAGTGCAGAACATTCAAGGCCTTCATCGCCATGCAAATAGTCACAGCCCAGAGTTACAAATGGATTTCTATCTGTTTGCCCTCCCTGCTTTTTTCTTTCCATTTCTGTGAACAATCCAGTGCTTATTAGAGTCAACGTGAAACATGGAGGGGATGGTAATTCATCCACTTTAACCCCACTATTTCTGCTCACGATAGTATGGCAACTGTCCGTTTTTTGACATTCAAGTCAAGGGAGCATGTTGTTTCTGCGTGCCTCATCCTAATATGGTCACATATAAAAATGTAACTGCCACGACAGAGTTGCGAAATCAGTGGAGATATTTTTTGCTGTACACATTCCCCATTTTGTTTACATGTACTGTCGATCAGGGCTGCAGGGCTGTAGTGGACAAAATAAAGCAACGACTGTTTACACTACAATTCGCAGGTTTGGGGTCCCTTAGAAATGAAAGCTGATTTTAGAACATGGACTTGATCAGAAATGCAGAAATAGTTAATGCTCTAAATGACTACCGTAGCTGGAAGCAGCTGTTGTGTTAATACGACAATGATAGTGTAAGAGAAAAACAAGCATCGTACCAGAAAAGCAGCAACAACATTAATAAACAGTGTGGTTAAATGACACTAATGTAAAAATAACTTCAGGCTCACTTTAAGACAGGCAATAAAAAGTGCATTTTCACATTGAAGCTCTGTGTCCCTGAATAAATAGATCACTTATCTCAATTCCAAAATCAACCATTTGCCGTTATAAGCTAAATATAATTTTATTATTATTATTTTTTTCTTTAACTATAAAACGTAAAATTTGAATGACTCATCTGGATTTCATAATAGTAGGTGTGAGTTTGGATGTCAGCTGGCAAAAACCTTTTTTACTTGAAGAGTGTGATTATGTGATCATCTGTTTCTCCCTCATCACTTTTAGAGTGCCTTTGTTTGAATTTGTATGGCACAAGTGGGTGGTGGGCTGATGGTTGCTCCATGCTGAATTGTGCAAAACATTCTGCTTAAACTAGGTGTTAATATTGTATCAATATTTATGTTACTTGTTCGATTCATGGACCCTAAAATATCATCCATCCAGTGTGACACAGGTAATAGGTGACATGTGAGCTCCAGAAACATTTACATAAGCACAAGATGTTTTGGCAGGGCACAGAAATGTGTGTCTAAAGGTTTACAAGAGGCTGAAAAACAACATTTCAAAATCTAAGAGGTGGATACAATGTACACTCCACTATAGCCTTGCTGGTAATCGCGGTCACTCCAATTACTGTGAGTTAGAAGTTTTGTCATTCCTGCGTCATTTTTAATTTGATGACCAAATAACCTTTTGGTTAAAATACCCACAGAGCATTCATTACATGCTTCCCATAAACATGTGAACCTACGAAGGCTAATTACAAGCCTAAACAGTGCTAATAGATTCAATCATTATAAGGCTCTGAGAGGGCCAAACACCGCTGGGTGTAAATGTCTCCAAAGTGGCAGCACCAGCCTTCCCTCAGAGCTCTGTGACAGGGTGGACTTTTGTTATTTCGGAAGTTGAGATTAGTTCTCTCTGTGAACTCCATGGCTCCCATTCTGATTCCATATCAAACAGAGAAATGTCAGGACCTGCACTGTGACATTTAAAACCCCCATTGTAGACCTTGTCTAATTGAGCCTCCCTCATTATAATGATGGAGTGTGGACCGACCACTGAAAAAGAACATCAGAGATTAAAGCTATGGTTTAGTGCCAGCAAGAATTATTTACATTCCCGCTCTCTTCTTCTCTCCGAACGCAGCAGTGAATCCGACTATCTCTCAGTCTCTGGTGACATTTCAGTGCTGTCAAATAATGGGCACCAACTAATGGTCAGCATATTTGCAACAAGATAAAGGTGAGTTTGGTCAAATCAGCATTCACCGGTATATCATGTTATATAAATAATGTAAGCTATAATGGTGATATGCAGCTTACTTATATCCTGCATTATTCACTATCACTGAAGACATAATTTTCTTCACAGGAGGCACAGAGAGAAGAGAATGTTGGTCTGACATTAAACCAATGATTTGTTTTTCACATTTTACCCACTGTTCTGCTCTGAATGCTGAAAGTGAATGCTTGAAAAACAAGTTATTTTCTAATCAAAACCAACACTCACCTTAACATAAAGTTCACCAGTTCACAATACACAAAGTGGCGAACTGCTGAGGCTTCGTTCTGTTGGAGGCAGATGTGCCCTTCACAGTTTACATTCATACTGTTGCTTTGTCTCTCTGTAATTGGAAGAACAAAGCGTCATTGGCATTCTGCTCAGTCCACTGTGGTGAATTTGATGAGGATGTCACATTAAAAATGCATGTTCCTCATACGTTCTTTGGCCTTTGTGTATAGCCACGGGAAACTGCAGACACTTATGACAAATAAGGACGAAGTTGACGCTGTCTGAGGTGGATCTCTCTATTCGACAGGAAACATCAGCATCACCTCTCCGTGTCTGCCTCCTCCACATGAGACTACGCACATGTCAACCGCCTGGGCTGATGGAGGGGGAAAGAAATTGGATCACAATTGAAAAGTCCAAGAGATATATAGAGATTATTCGAAGAAGAAAATAAGGTGATTCCTCAATATGCAATTGAAGCAACCTTTATAAAACACAGTTTCTCTAGCTTCTAAATATTTGTAAGCAAATTTTGAAGCAACAGCCCAGACAGCTGACTGGTGGCTTGCGGCCAGCTGTTGAGCAGCTGCAGGCCGATCACTTGTGCGACATCTCAGGTCTCCCAGAGCCTCCATGAATTTGCCAAATGAGCACTTACTCTGCACTCCTGGGAGGCAGGGGAAATCTCCTGGAACCAAGCAGCATTTTTTTTCGAGCACATGGTTTTGTACATAATTTAGTCAATTTAGTTTGTTATAGCTGTTCATAGATAAATGACATACAAAAAAGCTAATGTTATCATTTTAAAATGATACAATTAGTCCTATTTATGCCATAGGCAGTATTTAATGACTCATAGGCTATATACATTCATGTTACATGGTGAAATTACCTAAATCTGATAAACTGCCTTCATATCAGACTTTCACATATGTAATCAGATTAAATCAGATCTGGCCAACTTTCATATAGGGTCCTTGATCCAATTCATGTCCAGTCTCTGACAATGCGGTCGCTGTCTTTACGTCTCACTTCAGTGCACATATTGCCTGTCATCATCAATCAGTGTTGGCACTTCACAAGTAAGAATAATAATAAAGGAGAACAACAATGTGGCACATTGGAAAAATAAGATGAAGTGTTAGACTATTTGGACGTTTATGGAAAAGCTCCTCTTCAAGCCACACAGCATATAACCAACAAAGTGTTTCAGGAAATTGCACAATGTGGCTGTTCTTGTTCTAGAGCGTGGACATTAACTCTCCTTGAAATTATTTTTAAGGCTGTAAAATTACACAACATCATTTGTTACATAACTTCATTCAACTTTTAACAATTTCACTTTGAAAATACATAGGCAATACATTTCAGAAATGATTAAATACTAAAATTGGAAATAAAAAATCATTTAGAATTTTCATGTTGTAAAAAACACAATTTCCTCAGTATACAAATCCTTCCTCTTTGTTCAAGTTAGCATGACTGGCTAGCTTTTAAATGTCCCAAAATGATTTGTTTATTGTTTGAGTAGTTAGTGTTACTTTGCTGTTGGAGCCTGTTAGAGAAAAAGAAAAACAAAGACTATAAAGTGTCAGTCATATGGATGTGTGCAAATATTGTGTTGTTTTACATTTGATTCAGTGTGAAACAAACACACAAAAACATATAATTGTAGTAAACTCTGACATGTAAGATTTTTTCAGCTCAATTTTACAGCAAAATTCAACCACTGGAAGCTATTAAAATTTTCCATTAAACACAGAACTGTACACAAAATATAAAAATCAAAAATGAACCAAAACCTGTAGATTGTGAAGCAATAAAATGTTTTAGACTGACTTCATTGTTCTTCAAAAGGATTCTGCCTTCTGAACTGGTTAACTACTAGAGAAGGAGTCTTCTTCCCTGCAGTGTAAGGAAAAAAAGATATTAGTAAATGATGTAGAAGTTTAAATACAAATAGCATCATACATTACTCAAAACAAAAACTTGATTAGAGTGATTCAGTATTTAAGACTTTTCCCAGGTCTCTGAATTTCAAAAAGTCAAAACTATATTAGTTTCGGTACTTCTTCTAAAGTTGTCATTCTTGTGACAGGTTAGGAGTTAGATAACACCCATAACAGATAACACTTGGTGGCCATATTATGCTCACTTGAACCAGGAAATATACTATAAGCATATGAGAGTATAAGAGTATCTACAGCTAATAAGTGTTTACCTCTGCATACATTTCAGTGATGTGGCCACTTTCTTTGCATTTTCAGGGTTGGTAATATGAGCAAAGAGGACAGCCAGGCCAGAAGTGAAATCTGAATAGCCACCCAGTTAAAGTATAACTCTCTCCTCAATTAATCTGTCCAAACCTTTGCTCTCATTATGGACTCTCATGAAAATGAAGTCTACATTTCCCAACATTCAACATATATTATGATTTCAAGAGTCAGGAAAAACCCTGCAGGCTAACATAGGCTAGCAAAAATCTATCCAACTTAACTGTAGCAGTCTCCAATGAACATAAAACACACAATCATATCAAAAATACTGGGCATTGTCTTTCCTGTTTTCACTTCCTGTTTTGCCCTTGGCCCACTGCAGTGCTTGCTAGCCATGCCTCAATGTAGGTAGCAAAAGAGAAAGCAGTGATAAGCTTCCCCAAATGAAGTTAAGTACCTAGCTCGTGCACCAACAAATACAACGCATAATGTTGCAAGCTATATAGCTGATGCTTAACATTTATCCAGTAATCTAACTTCTGTACCAACATTTATCAAATACGTTTTGCCACATAGCAAAAATATCTCAAAAATCAATATGCAAATAATTTATTTTGTAAAATTGTGATCCCTGATGTAAAAACTAAGAAAGATGTCTCTCCCCACTTCTCTCCCAGTGCACTCTTGAAGTTACACAGAGAAAATATGAGAAAGGTACAGTTGTAAGATAATAGGTTTATTACCTTGCTGATGTCAAAGGCTGAAGAAAGTGTGAAATCTTCTCAGTAAACTCTTGCAACATACCTGTGTAGCAAAAAGCAGGTAGCCATATAATGTTATGGAGAATATCAAGATTTTGGGTCCTCTCTGTTTTTTCTGCTGCTTAAAAAGATGCAACATGCTGTATACAGGATCTACAGTAAGACTTCATTATTTTACAGTAATATTGCTGTCAAACATGAATCGTGATACAGTGCAGGTCAGGAGTTAGTTGCAACAACCATGGTGCTTGGTGCAAGTTCTTCTATGAATGACTATGTACTTAGAAGAGTCCAGTTTTGGTGTCTGGGGGAAATGTTTTAATGATTTTGCAAATATTTAGTTTTTGGCTGCAAGAGTGAATTTTTAATGTTACTGATGTCTGGGTCATGCTTTATATCCTCATCTAAAAATTGTGGGTATTGACATATTAAACCACAATCATAAATTAATATGGTTGCATCACCCTTATAGATTGATTCAAGTGAAATGATACACTCAAAGATGTCTTAAAGTGTAAAGTAATTATAAGGTAAAGAAAACAACAAGGCAAAATTCCTGGATATTACTTGAACTGTTGAATTTGAATGACTGCAAGTCTGTTTACTTACTTAATAACCATTGTACTGCATTTCTCTTGAGATTAGTCTGTGTGATGTTAAGTTGGTTAAAAGCAAAGACACCTACCTGAATCACTGTGGTTACAAAGAGTCATATCCCTATTTTTCTAGTTAATATCAGCACAGTTTCATCTTCTGAGAGAAGAACTGATGGCATTTCTCAAAGGATTCTTTCGAGGAGCAAGCAGACATCTTCCTGTTCTCAAGGGAAATATAGTTTTGAGTTGAACGCGTGGTATCCATCATGCTGATGAAATGCATAATTAATTCTCATCATTCCTCTAATCCTTCTCTAGACTTGACTGCAAAGATAAAAATTACAAGCGGGGACCATGTCTTCAGCCTAGGCGATATCTATTGTAGTTTTCTCACTTAGTGGCAAATAAATGCAGATGATAAATCGCAAGGTTACAAAGTATTTATACAAATAAGTAGAAAACAATCGATCCAGTGCTCCACACTGTCATACCCTTAGGGATGTGGTTCCCTTGGAAGAATGCACAATCCCCATGGCCTGGGTTCATTTGAGACGCAGATTGTGTCTGATTGATCAATGAGAACCACTGCTGAGCCATCAATCTAACAGGAGTGGAATAGGAAAAAGGGAACATTAACATGTATAAGCTACCGTGTCCTGACAATGTCCTCTACCTTGAGTTGGTGGGAAAGCAGCTACCTCTGGGGACACGAACAAAAGTGGTAGGCTAAGTGTAAGACCTGTGACAGGAATGTGTTATATAAGGACAACAGGGATGGTGTCAACATCTCAGCTCTTTTGTGATCTCATCTCTGTCACAGCAGAGGCACTCTATTTCTGTGTCTCACCAAAATATATATCATCAAGCCGGTATTACTCCTGCACTTTTTTTTCACACAGGTCAGAGAGTTAATAATCTCTGAATTGTGTAAAACTTTAATTTCACCTTCAAATGCCCTCCAGATAATCATCACTGTTAGCTGCTAATGAAAACATAAAAGTTGTTGGCACCTTTTTGGCACCACCATACTGCAGTATTTAAGACAAACAGGTGATTAATGAGTGATTTGTGCTGGCAGTGCTAGTAGACAGCTGTTCCAAACTGCAGCTATCACTGGGCAGAGCAGTTAAGAACTGTTAATCAAGGTCTTTGTGTGAAAACATTTTTGTCTTGGTAAAGAATTTAAAAGTTTGGACGTTTTTACAAACGGCTCGGAACGGTGCATTATCTGACATGTTTCTCATTATTGTTTATATTCTTTTCATGCCTTAATACTTTCGCTCTATTTTCAGCCATTTGTGTTGTTTTTCCAGCTGATTACACCCATGAAATTGTCAGTAAAAAAATGTTTTTTGGTAATTATACTGCAGTTCTGTCCAAACAAAGACTCAGTTGAAAACTCATACATCTATTTTAGCAAATTAATAACAAATTATAATTTCAGTTCATCTTATTTAATCAGCCAATCAAAGAACATTTGCCACATGCATAACACCAGTTAAAAAGTGAATTATGGTTGTATACTGGATTATTACAGCAACATGTACCTTATCTGATGATATTGGTAGTTAAAGTGCTAGGGCATCCTGACACATGTTGGCAAGTGCAGAGAACAACATGTCTTGTTAACTTGTGCTTCCCTACTTTTTGCACCCTAATTTGGAGGTTGAGCAGGTGCCATTTTAGTTGCTTCTTCAACCATTCTGTTATTTATTACATCCTGTAAAGATTTCATTTCATTATAAAGTGCATTTTTAATAAATATATATTAACAAACTTGTAGATACACTGTGACACAGAGGAGTTCATCACTTTAGCTGGTTATGATAAATAATAGATGAGTTTACAAATTACTACAGATTCTGACATTATTTCTTAAGCTGCAAAATATCTGCAGGGTGAACAAATGTCAGTTCTGGGGGAAATACAGTATAACACTGTATAATATTGGCATTCATATTGCAGCAGAATCAGTCTTCATAGTAGCAGTCACAGTAATACTCAGCTTTATTCATTCAGCCCTGCAGTCATGCAATGGCGCAGTAGCTAATCTCTGCCCCGAAGGCACTTCAGTAGTAATGCACCTGTTAAAAAATCCCCATCCATGTCATTCTGAAATGAATAAAGATTAGCTAATATTTTATAATAGTTTAGGGGATTTATTGGACACTTCTGTGTTTTGCTCTGTCTGGAAGGCTCCACTGTCACTCACTCGGTTCCAGCTCAGGTTGTTGGGAAAATAGTAAAACTGTCTGTATAATAATTATTTGATATTCTAAAAATACCATATTTCAGCTTTATTATTTTTCCAGATTTTAATCCACAAATTACTAATGACAGAGTAGTGAGATCACACACATGTAGTGGTGAAGGTAAGTCTTTCAAAAGTTAGTTTGTGTCCTAGTGTCACAGGGCTGTATTTTGCTCTCTCTCATTCTGATTTTCTAATCTATTTTAGGCTTGTATTTTTTTTTAGGTATGACTATTTATCTCACATCTTGAATTTGTAGCTTCTATAAAGAGGAGTACCTGTTTTATTGGACCAACCATATTAATCACACCAAAGGGTTAAAGTATGTATGGTGCAATATGAACATTGTAGATACATTGCAATATAAACTTCTGTCAACAATTTGTGTGGTGCTGCATCTGCTGTCATTAATCCATGCTATCATTAAACACTTGAATCTTGTTTAAATCCATACTAATCAGTTTCCGTCACAAACCTGCTTTCCCTCAGTCCTTTGTTGCTTTACATCTTTATCTCTAGAGCACTTATACTTTGCAAGCACCAAAGTAAATCACTTCAAATTAAAGTGATTTAAACTGAATAACAGGCAGAGTGTGTTTTTATTTTGCCCCTGCTGAGAAAGCAGAGATAAAATTGAAATGCCTTCTGCTGATAATACAGTACTATCGTAATGTGCCCAATTCACTTAATAAATAAAGAGTGATTATTTTTATGATACAAAATAAAAGGGTAAATTAAGAATTGCACATCATCACATCATAGCCACCGACAAATTTACAACTTTCACTTTTAAAAAACTATTTGATTATAATATCTTTTCTTTATGGTAGCAGGAAAGTCGCTAACAAAGAATTATTTCCATTTAGACTAACTTACCAAATTGTTGCAAAACATCTGTCAGTGAACCAGGAATTTAATTTGACAAGCCAATTTCTGTTTAATTTTCCTCCCATTGAGCTCTGTCTATAAATAGAAAACCACAAAATAATTCAGAAGGAGGCGGATTGAGTTTTAATTAAGTTTTAAAAACTTTATGTAAGATTAACTCAAGAATAACTTCACTAAACACTAGGGATGTCAAAAGAACTGACACTTTGGTAAATTAATACCAAAATTCTGAAAATATGACTATACTAGTCTTTTATGATACTTAACCCCAGGGGCGTTGCTAGACATAAGCTTTACTGGAGCACAGCCCTCCTAGCTTAGCCAGACCGTCTTTGTTCCGCCCGTAATCTTCATAAAAATTATTTATTTAATTTAACCATAACACAAAAAGGCATAGGCTGTACATCCCAACCACAAATCCTGAGACCTTCTTACATTTGCACAAAAATAAATAATAATTACTGCTTCCGAACAAAAGATGTCTCAAGAAACCGGTAATTTTTACAATTTTTTGATAAAATAAAAACACACATACACACACACACACACACTATTCCTATGGAAACTGAAAGAACGGGAAAATGTAATTAGTCCTATTATGACTCCAACAAATACAAATGAAGAGTAAACACTGTACATTTGAAAATAAAATACCTGTCTTATCCACCAAGTCTAAACACAGAGTTGGTTCAATTTTTGAGCATTAAACTGTAGCCTATTTTCTATTATGGTGCAAACCAGTCAATCACTTTGACTCTGATCAAGTTTACAAAGTTCTTCCCGCTCAACTCATAAGACAGCGAGATGGAGAAGCCTGTGTTGTCCCCTTGCACACCTCAGCCAAGTCTGACATGGTCTCAACACACTGAATAACATTTCAGAGCTCAAACTACTAAGTGGGATGTAATCTATCTACAGTCTCATAGCTAGCTAGCTTGAACTCATCCTTTCTTCTTCTCTATGCTAGTTAAAGACCTTTAGGATATCCATCTACAGAAGGAGTCAAAAATGCTTTGCATCAGCTTATGTTTTTAGTTTAAAATGTGTTGTTTTGACATGCGTAGATTGTGTTACTGACTGCCTTGGATTGTATTCTGTTACTTTTCTGTGGATTCTAAGTTTAATGAATGTACAATAGAAGGCAACTGAGAATTTGTTTACTGGGGCACAGCTGATTTATACTGGGGCAAGGGCCCCAGTAAAAGTGGTCTAATGACGCCTATGCTTAACCCTCTGGGGTCTGGGGTACATTTGGCTGTTTTTACTTAAAATTTTACCCTAATATTTCACCTAAAAAACTGTTTTTTCAGCATATCCTCACCTGTATTTTCTTATTCTAACATACTGTATTAATAAATTGGACCTAAAAAACACACAAGAAACATAACATCTGTTGTTTTTTTTCTGTGCTTGCTATTAGCATCAGCATGTAGAGCTATCTCCGGAGAGTAAGTAATAAATTTTACATGTTTGTGGGAAATGTGTTATATGTCAATGTTATATATATTAATATATCACGAGCACATGGCCAAAACAAATATACAAATCCATCCCAGATTTAAAGCACAACCTTTGTCTAAGAATCTACATACTGTATTCTGTTAGACTCTTTTGAACAGTATACATCAACTAGTCTACAAACACATTAAATCAAAGGTTTTCTTTATTTTTTACATCCATATTACATCCCACTTTCTCCCTGCAGCAAAAAATGACCAAAATATTAAGGAAAATGCTTTACCAGATGCACCTATTTTACTTACTTACTTATTTTGCATGACCTATTAACACCATTTTCTAGAAGTATAGAGTTTGAAGTCTGCACTGTAAGCACAGGTTGGGCTAGATGGGGCTTTGTCTGGCTACCTTGCATCCTAAATAGGTTAAGTGATTTGGCCACGCCGGTGCATCCGTTGACTCCAGAAGGTTATGTTACAGAAAACACATCAGAAAGATTTCTGTGGCACTGATGAGCTCAGCAAATAACATAACAAGCATAATCTGACATTAAATGTTAAGCAAAGAAGAATGTTAAACGACATTTGGCATGTTACTGTATGGGTGCAGCAACAGGTCCACCAGGCCACTGACTTGTAGGAAAAAAACATTACAAAAATGTTATTGAGATATTTTGAGTTTGAGTCACACTGGGTGGAAAATCTGATTTAATCCAGCAATAATACATTTCTGTGAAATCCCAGTTGTACAGAGGTGTTCTGAAATCTGCCACTGTCCATAAAGATTTCTCTCCTGTAAATTTCCAAGTACATGTGTAGTACAGAAAGTTTACAGATTTGAAATTCATCTCCATTTTACATATTGTGCATAAGCGCCTTGAGAATATCTGTCTTGTAAACTGCTGACACCTGACAATACACACACAAGCTCATGGTACCTTCTGATAGGAGAAGGTAGAAGTAAAAGGAGAAATATGCTTAAGTTTAGTGCAAGCCAGACTATGTGACATGGATATAATAAACTTGGGTACAAAATCAGTTTTCATCTATGTAGCAGGGGCAGCCGGCTTCATAGGCAACACAGGGGATTGCCCGAGGTTCAAAGGAGAAAAGATGACTATAATTTTGAAAGAAAAGCAGATTTAATCAAACCATCATTTTTAGGAGCCAAGTTCACGGTCTAATAGTAGTTTGTGTTGTTAGCTTACAGCGTGTAGTCTAATTTTAAAAATACTCATAGTAACATAATCAACATAATCAATCAACATAAAGGCTTTTAATATTATTAAAATAGCCTCCACAGAGCTTACAACTCTCATGTTGACACTATAGAATTAAATTTAAAAACTACCTGCTATCAGCCATTCCCTTCCTGTTATTTAAGTAATATCACACTAGAGGGAGTGCTGTTGTACTGTATATTATCACGGCTGAGATATGGTGCTTTGGCCTAGTCATCATCAGTGTGTGTGAACCATCTGTGCTGCTACAGTTGTAAACACTGAATCTTTGTGTCATGTTTATCAGTGCGTCAATTGGTTGGTTAGTAGACGTAGATCTAGCATCTCAAAGACAGACATGCGGATCTGTACAAAAATTCAAGGTGTTAGGAGTTAGGTTATGTGGTGACTCTAAATTGTGAGTGTGAATGGTTTTCTATCTCTACATGTAAGCCCTATGATAGACTGGCGACCTATCCAGGGTATACCCCACCATTGACATCTGGGTTAGGCTCCAGCACGTTCACAATACTTGGCAATCAAACATCCTGATACTGTCTTTAACAAAACTTTGATTTTTCCCAGTTGTGTTTGAGTCACTCCTGGGAGCTGAAATATTAAATAATATTCATTCTGTTGCTTTTAAATTCAAGGGGAGACTGCTACAGTGGTTTTTGTGGTATTTTGGCCTAATTATCTTTACTGGGTTTTGGTCATACAGCTTATTCTATGTTTTATTTATTTTATGCTGGCTTTGCCTCAGTTTCTTCATTGCTTTTGAAGTTACCCCACTTAATACTCTCTTAGTGAGACAAACCAATGAGTTAATTATTTTAATATCTAATATTTTTAACTACTACAGCACTATCAATTTAGACTTCTTTTGGATGTGCTAGCCTCCTGGTTTTGTGTCATCTCACTTTCATGGAGCGTGAAAGAGATCATGATTCGTCTTGTTTTCCCAGAGCCTGTTCAGATGGTGCTGCTGTCTGCTGTTTATTTCTTTGCATGTGTACAAATGCCGGTGTGTGTCAATAGCTTAACTGGTGTAACTAGTGATTTTTGTTGCTGTACAGGACAGGATTCATATACAACTGCAGCTGTCAAAGAAGTATCTGCTGGTGCGTGAAGCTACTTCTACAAACGCAGCTGTTTGCATCTCAGTTAGTAAGCGCCATAATAAAATGAAACTAAATTGAAACAGATACAGGACACAGTAAGGCAATTTTGATATTTTTTTTGTTGTTGTTTTGGTTTATGGTATTGTACAGTTTGGTGTGGGACTAGCCTTCCCATAGTCGGATTTCTTTAATAACCACAGCCAGCGTGGCAATCTAAGAATCACTGGCATTTTACTTCCTTGCATTAAATTCTTAATTATTTCTCATTACATGCATTACATTTGACACTACCATCTATTTGTTTAGAGTAGATTTTTCTTTGAGAATGACAGTGATGCCAGGCCTCATACTGAATGTCAGCCTGGACAATTTATATGATAAACCCAACTGAAACTTTCAATCTCCCCCCTGTTGATAAGAACAGAGGGACTCTGCAAAGGGAAGAAGGAGGGGGAGTTTCTTTTCTTGGCGGCCTGCTGTCTGTAAGAGCAGATTTTCCATTTGAGTGTTGAGTTCAGTACATTGTCCACAGAAATCAACGTCCACTATTTAGCAGAAGATAAAGAAAACCTTTGATTTATTGTGTTTGTAGACTAGTTGATGTATGCTGTTCCAAAGGCGCAAACAGAATACAGTATGTAGATTCTTAGACAAAGGTTGTGCTGCAATTCTGAGATGGATTGGTATATTTGTTTTGGCCATGTGCTCGTGCTATATTGATATATATAACATTGACATATAACACATTCCCTACAAACGTGAAATTTATTATTTACTCTCCTACACAATTTGAATCAACTGCTTACTTGGCCCCCACACTAAACCTGCAGTCTATAAATATCACATTTTACCTGTGAGAAAAACATTTGAAAGTCTTTGTTCATCTGTGATGTGAAAATATCCAATTTCTACAGTCTGATAAAGTAAAAGTGTTGATCATACATATAGCACAGCTATGAAATCCTTGTGCAACATGCAGAGTCTCCCCTGCAGCACAAACACCAAGACACACACGCAGCTGTAGATGAGCTTGTAGCCGTATTTGGTTTAGAAACTCGCCGCCTTCAATGAAAGTCAGCACTGAATCTGAGACTCCAAGCAACACGAGTTGGCCAGCTTGCATCGCACATTCCAACATTGTGCTGCCGTTTATTTCCATCACTCATCTCTACTTTCATCTGAGTTTTGTGGTTTGATCACTTTGAGACAAGAATTATTTTCATAGGTTATAGCCTCCCACAGTGATGCTCCTACGTTAAACAGTGCCAAATGTACAATATGTATGAATTCAACAACAACATAGCCCTAATAGCCCTTTATGATAAAAATTGTTTGGTGAAATTGTTATCATCCAACCCAAAAGCGAAGGACATAAATCTAGTTGCAAGAACTTGCTCCCAGTCAACCACAAGAGCATTATTTTATTTGGGTAGAGATGTTGGCACTAACTCAGTGTTCCAGTTCATCCAAAGCAGTTGGATACAGTCAGAGCTCTGTGCAAGCCAGTCAAGTTCTTTTTCACCTGAGAGGGGAAACAATAGATCTGACTTTTAGCACAGGGGCACAGCTATATACAACAAATTTAGGAGCCCTACTACATAGGTAGACAGAGATTTCCTTCCACTGGAACAAAGGAGGTATTCAAATAAAAGATTAAAATCTGAAAAACAAACCCAAACCAAAAACACACAAACTGAATGTAGGTCAAAAATGTACTTAACTACATCTATTCGCACAACAGTGAGCTCATGTTCTTGGTCGCCACTCGCAGTAACTAGTACACCGATAATTTAACTGTTATCAAACTTCCAGGAAACAATATTTTACCAAGATGTTCAAAGGATAGTCAAGGTCCAAAATGATGATCCAATCTTCTAACAACTCATGAAAAGATCCCAGAGGTTCAGAGTACATAACCGCCCTGGTCTGTCACTTTGTCCATCAGGGTATTGATCCAAAGACCTTATCAAGCAGTGTATCTGAGGCTAACAGGGTGGTGGGAATTGACCTTACAAATCTCTACCCCTACGAACTTTCCTTTTGATCTGAGCATGGCCTCTTTGGTTTGGTTCATTATATAATTAGCTGGGATTAACTAGCCTAATATGTCTCAGTCACTATGTACAAGTTATAACTTGAGCAGAAGCAGTCTATTTGGGGTTGCCAAGTGCCACCTCAGATTTATTTTACCTAATTCTGTCAGTCTATCTATGGTATCTGGGAGGAGAAAGAGTGCATCTTTAGTAAAGTTTCAAACCATTTAAAACATTAAAGTCAACTCATCAGCATATTCATATGTCACACAGCTTTTGGTTTTTACATCTGTGTAATGTATTATTGACGCACCTTGTGCAACTATTGCATCATAGATCATAAAGAATAAAAGTTTAGGAACATCAGTATCATCAGAATAAATTGAATAATTGCAATAGTTGCTCTGTCTCTCGTTATTTCCTGATGACAAGAGACAGAAGCATACATGACTTCCCCCCTTGCAATCCAAAGATGACAAAAAATGATAATGCATACAGGCAGTTCCTATTGAATACAGAACTACATCCTTTAAGTAGAAGACTCGGCTGATGCAATAAGCAATGTTGATGTCCAATCATGTGCACCATCAAAGAGATTTAAACATTAAGCTACAAAAAAGCTAAAAAGCATTTAGGTACAAGTGCATTTTAAAGTTGTCAGAATAAATTTAAGTAAAGTGATTTTATGATCTACAAGATACATTTTAAGGAAACAATTTATGATTTGTTTTTGGCTACAGCAGCCTAGAATAGTATGATATTGATATATATATTAATTTTGAATATAAGTACACAAAACAGAGTCATACATCCCAGACAAAACAAATCATGTAACCACTGCACAACAGTCTGTTCAACCTGAATTTGAATAAGACTGTTTTCATACACAGAGCCATCCCTTCTAACACTCAAGATATTAACCCTCTTAGAGTGAGTAATATCATTCCTTTGAATACACCATCAATAAAATGTTGATTACACATACTCTTGGACGAGGGCAACAAGAGTGAGAATATTCTCTAAAATGAAAGTATGTTAATGATTGGCTAAGTTGGCTGTAAGATTTCTGTTATGTTTTGCTTCTCTCTATTTACCTCCAGGAAAAAGTGAATGTAGTTCTGCATTCTGCACAAGCGCTACATATTATTCAGTGCTCTATCTGGGGTTCTTTTTCCCACAGAAGCTTGTTTTAAGCTGTGTATTGCTACAATATGCATATTTCATTAGACGGGATATTAAGAGATTTATTTGTCACTTTGAGAATGAACAAATATTCCATTTGCACAGTATCAGATAAGAACTAGTGAAATGGATCTAATGAAATTTAATATGTAATATTATTATGGAAGAAACAGGTTGTTACAGTTGACTTCTTATCAAATACTCAGAACACAGAATAGAAATTCAGTCGGTTTGGTCCTTCAAATCAATAGTTATGCAACTGATTAAGGAGGAGATGACATAACACATTATTTTAAGACATTAAAGTATTTATGTGCAGAGTAATAATTAGTTGCATATGGTGTTCTCAAATATACTTAATCAGCTACTTGCTCACAGTGTGTTCTGCTGAATTATTGGCTTTCATATATTTATTATTCTGACCTGAACAACAGGCAGCTGTCCATAATTATTTTTCTTGCTAATTATTATTATTATTTATTTATCTATTTATTTTGCAGTATCTTCTGAATATTGTTTTGCTGGTATGAAAGATCTAATGCATGGAAGCATTTTAAATGTATGAGAAACACTTTAAGGTGAAAAGCTGCTGAGAAATATATCTAAATCATAAATCAGCACTGTGAATGCTCCAGGGAAGAGTCGCCCATATTAATCTCCAAGTGTGATTCAAGGTCAAGGTCAGTGATCTTACACTTGTACAGCAGAGGTGGGGAGGTTTCAACGTAAATGTATCAAACCTGTCCAGTCCAGTCAGAATGCAGTTCATATATCTTCATTTTTAACATGATCTGATATGTGGGACTGGAGTCCAACAAATATCAGGTCTCATTCAGTCAAAGTTTGCCAGTTAAATACCAAATAATGTGTCTAGTCATGTTTTGGACAGCAGTGTTATTGGCATTTATTTCAGAAAGTGTATTACCTCCCTTTTTTAAGAGCTTTAACAGGCCTAGAACACACAATCAGTTTTATCTATTTCCTCTATCATGATTATTTTATAATTTTCCATGCTAACTGCTTGTCCTTCTCTGTCAGATAAACTCTCAAAAGTCCAAGCTGTGATTTGTTAAAAAAAGTCAAGGTATAATACAGTCACTTCGATGACAAAATGCATTCATTCATTACTCTGTATGATATGCATAGTTTATGACTGTTTTCTGTGTATGTGCACATACAAATGTGCACAGATATAACATCATTTTTCAGTGGTTTTCGAAAACATGTGACCATTACAAAATATTTTTTGTTTGTTTGTTTTTTTGTCCTGCCACCACTGTGGTTAAGGTTTGAAAATCATCATGGCCCTGGTTCAAAGAAATAATCATTTACTCCTGTTAGGACCAAGTACCTCGTCAAAGACACACACTTTGATCAGCTAGCCGTCCACCCCAGCCACCTGCCACACAGGCTTTGTATCATTATAGTCCCAGTACTTCCACTGTTTGTTTGAGTTGTGCCAACATTTGAAAAATGTTAATTAATATATCAACAAATAAAAACTACATTACATGAACAAGCCTTGCACGCTCACATGTCCATTCTTAGTCTTTCCTTTGTCTCAAGCTCAATTGTTATCATGTTAACATGTTGAGGTGCGTGTGTGTACATGTGTATGTGTGTGTGTGTGTGTGTGTGTGTGTGTGTGTGTGTGTTTAAAAAAGAAACAGCTGGAAACATTTGGCAAATGGTGAAACTTGGCTTTGGTGTCCTCAGCCTGCACCTTCTATCTCCTTCACTATAGCCTCTGCTCTTTTTGAATGCTCTTTTGCCATCTTAATCTATCCTGCCTCGATTCTTTCTCTCCGTTTCTCTAAATACTGCAGCCTTATGACAGGGTCAGCATCCCTCTGGGCATAGCTGTGTCTCTGCCTCACTTCTGCTGTGATTGGCACCAGTGAAAACTGTATGGATTAAAATTAGAGCAAGTCTTTTGAATCTCAAAAAAAAAAAATGTTGAAACTATCTTAATTAAAATTTAAAAACGCCTTATATTTGAGGGAAAGCTTTTCTACATTGGTGCATAAAATGATCCAAGGTTTCAACTACATCTTTATAAAACGTTACAAATAGTGGTTTAAAACACGAAAAGGTAAATTGGGAATGCACTAGTGTATTTCATTTTAATAATCATTTTCTCTGTAATTGTGTAATGTTGAATTAAAATCATGAAATTCAAATTTGGCCACATATTCATACACATAAAAAAATGTTTTCCAATGTATGTCTATGTGAAATTTGGTACTTTTTGTAAATCTGGTCGATAGGTTCAAAAACAAGGTGTTTTTCTGGACTTTTGACTTTTTCTATCTACTACAGTATATCCACAAATCCACTTGCTGCAGTACTAATCCATGCACAGGAACTGATCAAAGCATGCAAATGTTAGGCTCAGCACATACATACAAGTTTATACTGCTAAAATCCCTTGTAGGAAAAATTGTCCACATAAAGAAAAGTTATAGAATTCGATATCCAGTTGTAACCAAGACCATGAGGAATGTGGAAAAAGTCCAGACATGTCAAAAGACCAGACTTAACATGTTTAGCTCTGTCATGAATCTACTCCATGAGCTAATCCCTAGATTGCTGAGCAGTGCTAAGAATGCAGAGGAATTCATAACTTCGTCTTCATGCTTAGCAGTAGCATACAGCAGAATGCCTCCATGTTGCCCCAAATGTGTTAATGTGTTTGTAGATTATTGGTCATTTGCATAAAAATAAGTGTGGCTGCAAATGCAAAGTCTGCTATTTTCCCCTCACATAAGGGATCATCCTGGAGCCATGACAAATCCTGAGCTTTGTTCACTGACCCTGTGGGGTCAATTACATTTGCTGCATGAAGACACAGAGTGCCTTGGGTTCACGAGACCAAACTGTTGGAACGCTGATCGATGATGAGGATGCTTATCAGCCACTGTGTGTTACAGACACCTAATTGCAATTGATCCCTCTATTGCTGTACCATTAATTGTAAATTCTCTCTCAATCACAAACTCCACAGTACACATGTTCTACTCTACAGCCAAAACTTCATTCATCAGTGGATTTACATCGGTTTTCAATAAGAGTCTACCGTAGCAGACAGCTTCAGAGCTAAGAGACACTGTCTCCCTCAGAGTGTTGAGCTTTACACTGCTATATGTGGATGTGGACGTTCGGATGGTTTAAAGGTAAAGGCTGAGAGCTGAGTGCTCTCACCGTGATGTCAACAGACTGAGTCATTATGTCAAAAGACCTATGAGCAAAAAAAAAAAAAAAAAGAATTGAAAAAAATGTTCATATATTTTTTAGCCATTACAGTGACATGCTCTAGGGATGTTGATTGGTCCACACCAAATTACTGTATCTCAAAAACTAAAGTAATGGATTGCCAAGAATGTATAATTTGAAGGTCCTAAGATATAATCTCATTACATTCTGTCAAATGTAATCATTTTGAAACGTTGTCTAATAATTTAATTTATGATTTGGTTTATTTACTAATGACAGTCCCGTGAGCTTCAGCTGGACTTTTTGGTTTGGTGTGATTTAGCACATTAGTATCATCGAGTGACTGACAAAGCACACAGAACGTTTATTAATATGAAAGTAGCAATATTACAATGTAAAGACAGATTACTCTATTGTGAGCAGGGCAGTATCCCAAATATAAGAAATTACATGAAACATGGGACAAGATATATTGTCTGTCAGCTGTTCAAGTCAATTTCCTGCTTCTGGGTTGCATACAGGCTTTCTGCCGTTATCCCAATTGGATTGTGTAATTTGTTGTTGCTACAGCATGTACATCAGCTGTGTTGGCTCCCTAGCGAAACTTATAAAAAGATTGATTATACCGAAGTGCAAGTTCTCATATCAAACAAACATGTAGGAGCAGGTCCTACTACCGGCAGCATTCTTTTACACAGAGAAAGTAAACAGCAAACTAGCAAACTATACTTATAGGAGCAATGGCATAGTCCTACATGGGCAAAAGTATATAGTTTATAGTCCTTAACGAAGATGAAAAATTGTTGTAGTAAAAGACAGCACATAGCACAAAATTTCTCCTGAAACATTTTGCAACGGAAAAAAAGGCTCAGTATTAATGTACAAATACATCTTGATGCTGCACTTGAGTGAAGGTTCTTAATCTTCACCACTAGCTAAAGACGGTGAACATGATAAGCATATCTGACAACATGTTATTCTTGTTGTAAGCATGTTAGCATTCTGATATTAGCATTGAGTACAAAGCATGACTTTGACTAAGTACAACCTGAAAGAGCTGCTAGCGTGTCTGTAGATTAATTTTTTTGCTATTTACTTACTAGCATCATTATAAATGTACAGATTAGTCTTGAATAGATCCAGAGGACAAAATAATAGAAATAGCACATAATGCACAGAATAAATGACAATCATGACTAATTTCCTTGTTTTCAAAGACATAATTTGCAGCTTTCAACAAAGATTTTTCTCAACCCTCTGCTTCTTGTGATGTGTTTTAAACATCTTCACCTCATGAAATACTAATCGGGAGCTTTAATGGACCAAACATAATACTATAGGTAAGGTAGCAGCTATGAATCAGCATCTTCCCTCCAGCAACAGAGTGTACATAACAATAGATTCTCAGCAGAAAAAGAGGGTTTCCCAAAGGAAGAAGTCCTCCAGGAAGCCTTGAAAGAAATTGGTTATTAAATAAGGTAGACCGGAGATAAAGATGTCAGCAGTAATAATGCTTTTCATTTTGACTCTGATCTTATTTGTTCAAAAGGCAGAGTGAACTGTGCAGTATCAGAAAGTTGACATAAGGGTTTCTTCCACTGCTGGGGGAGTGATCTGTCAGCAGATACATAGCAATGGCATCTTTGTCACTCTGCCCCTGTGAGGACAAACTAATATAGTGGAACTGCAGCGGTGACGCTTTCTTCCTAACACGCTTAACACCTCATACATACTGTACCAGGCAGTGCTAATGTATAAAGGCAGTGCTGGGGACAGTGACCGTAGCTCAGGTGTACCCCTGTTTTACACACACTAGTAGCAACCAGAAATGATGGGACACACAAGCCTGTTCTCATCCCACAGCTCATCCCATCACAAAACGTTGCATCGGAATACCAATGGAGTAGGATCCTCATTAGTAGTGAGACTCATGGGATGTGCCTTGTAACCCTTAACCCAATTGTGTCTGTGCATAAATTCAATCAAACTTTGATGTTTCCACCCAGTAAATTATGGTTTTGACAAGAGAATTAGGAGGTAGCTGACATCATCCCATGGCGTCAAGGAGTGATGCACCGGCATGTGTTGAATTGTGATGCCAAAGGATACATTTTGTGTTGATATTCTGACATAAAGTCTGAAGCATCATTACAAGATGCAGTAGGATGAGAATACATTGGACATACAGTACTGTACAGTTAACCATTTTGGTAATCCCTCTGTAAATTAGACCACTTTGTGCTCATTGTATTCTTCTGTCTTAGAGTCAAGTTTGTTTTTGTTCCCGTGAGTGAGCATGTGTAAAAGATTTGGAAAAATACAGAAAATACAGTAGGTTGTTCTATAATATTATTAAAACAATGCGTTAGATAAATCTACAACATGAAAGGACACATAATGGAAATCACCTGGAGACACAATTACTTGGGGAAGAAACTAATTAAAGAGATCAAAACAATTTACATAATTGTTGCTGAAGTTCTTTGGAAAAGTGCACAAACAGGAACACAGCAATGAGGAGAGTTTAACTAGAAAAGTCTGTTATTGCTAATTGCAGTTCAGGCTGAACAAACAACAATGGGCAGTATCGACATTAGTTTGTATAACTGTGAAACTTAAGGTCTGACCATTACGCCACATCTTGGCAATTTGGACCCATGAATGGACAAATATATATTAATTTTGTAGCGAAATGCATGAAACAATGTAAACGCACATTAATTGCTTTTTTAATAAGATGCTCAAAACAAATACACTCTGTATTAAATGTTTATTCTCTTTAAAATGTTTAAAATGTTCAGATTATGTCTTAAATATTTATAGGAGTGTTGATTCAAATCTGGCAGCTGTAGTTTTAACCACATGTGATTCTGATATTTACTGTAATCTGCATTTGCAGACTAAAGATCCAGGATTAAACACTAAATGAGTGGCAGGACTTTCACTGAATGCAAAAACTTTTTGTCAGTCACCTTAAAACACACTTTTTTTCTAAAACCTTTGTACTGTGGTGTTGTGTGATCATGTGATTTTATTATAGAATATCCGATATATAACATGCCAAATATGTGACTTTATTAACATGTTTTATGGTTGGGTTTAGGCATTCACAGCACTGTGTAAGGTTCAGTGAAAGACTGTGTGCTGCTTAGTAGCAAAAAAATCAAACACCTAACACATAATGTCTGCATGAAAGTTTAAACATAAACACAATCTGTCTGGCCAAAGTTCTTTTTAAGGCTAAACCTGACATCATGCAGGACTGTGGTCCAAATCTCGGGTCCCTAACTTGTTCATTATGCACATTAAACGGCTGCCATCTACCCCAAGCACCACCTCGCAACCCGCTTCTTGTTAATTAATGTGACATTTCATTCATTCACAAAATATGTTGGATAAAAACATAATGAATACATGTCGTGAATGTTTATCCATGTGTGTGCACAACTCACTCCATAAAACATTCACTCACCCCCAGTCCTGTTGACGATCGAATTCTTCGCTGGGTATCTTTAACCAGTGAGGGCTGCAGTTAATGTACAGATGTTTTTAGGTAATCAATCTTATGTCTAGAATTAATGTTGAAATACAGTGTATATATTATGAATTTAGTTTGGAGTCTTTTTGCATTGCAAAGCCACATCTTTGCTAAAAAACATTGCAGAGGCACCAAGATGAAAGTGAAATGTGGATAGTTGTTTTTTGTGGCTGCCTCTTTATTTTATTTATTTTTTAATTCTCTGCTTGTTTAGTGATGTGTTTTTACTTGCTGCAACCACCGTTACACACATTTATCCACCTTCAATAAATTGCCTCAACTCCTTTCTGTTGTTACTGCACACTGTAAATTAGACACATAGTAAGGCAAGAAAACAAACTGAAACCTGGACCACTGAAGTAGGGGGACACTTAAAATAGGCCAGGCATTATCTCTGCAGCGGGAACAGGGCCTCTGACTGGACAATTGACAGCAAACCACCTACAGGGTGCGCTCGTTAATCGTCAGTCAATGACATGCGGGCTGGCTGGAGTTCAATATAAAATGGACTGTTTCACTGGCAGGTGCTCATCCTTCTCGCTCAGAAATTTCGGCAATACACTACACAACAACAAGCTCTAGGACTGCAAAAGCAACTGCAAGGGTAAACATAATTCAGTGTAGAACAAGCCAATTCTGTTAAATATTTATAGTCTCTTTCTCCAACTTTTCCAAATTTTCATTTGAGTACAATAAACAATGGCCTAGTTTTTCTTGGGGCAAACATAAAAGATGAATAATTAGCTCAAAATTCAATGTAAAGCTCACTCTTAAAGAGGCATTGTGAGTGTACTGCAATGCTCCTTTTCTACCTACGATAGTTGTCCAGTGTAAGTAAAAAAGTCAAAAAAAAAAAACAACAATTTTCTCTTTCTGATTGTAATGTACTAGAAGCTGGTTTAATTTGAATGTACAGTTAGGTGCAAATGTATTTGGGCAATGACAGAGTTTTTTATGATTTTGCCTTGATAGACCACCACAATGGATTTGAAATAAAATCATCAAGATGTGACTAAAGTGCAGAATCACAGCTTTATTTTAAAAGGCTTTGAAAAAATATGACACTTAGAAATGGCATCAGTTCTAGGCAAAGTGACTCAATTTTCAGTTTCAAAATTATTTGAGCGATTAAATGACCTAGTTAACTGACCAGGTGGGGTCCATTCCCAAGACAAATGAAGTAGATAAAAGGTCTGGAGTTAATATCAGGTATTAATTTGGCATTTGGCAGCTGTTTGACTTGAGCTACCTATAAGAAAGCCATGTAGATCTCAATGCAAAAAAATGAGGCCATCATTAGGCTGAAAAAACAACATAAATCTATGAGAGATTGAGAAAACCTTGATTAGGTGTGGCCAAATCAACATTAATATTTCACACTGAATGGTTTATTCTGTGAAATGTGATACAGATTGGCTGTTTTACATGCTGGATGCAGCATGTTTAGAGTCAGTATACTGAAAATCAAGTACTTTCAGGTCAATAAACTATAAAAGAGATAAGGATAATGATAATGAATGTGCCAAACAGTCTTTATTTCTATGCAAAACATTGTCCAAAAGTAAGTTTTCATATTAATATAATCAACAAGGACCAGCCTTTTCTGTATTTTTCACTTGGTATTTATAGTTTACAGAGTATCAATAAATATACACAGGTTGTAGCACACAAACTGCATCAATTCATGTGCTGCCCCCAACTTGTTGAAGTATAAATTATTTCTGGCAAATGATACATGGCCTAAAATTAAGTATCTTAGGGGGAACTTGGTCTAACTGAGGCGGAGACGAACTTTGGTCATTTAACACTGCCAGGTTTAACTAAACTAATAAGATTACTTCTGTCTGTGGAGCAGCTCTGCCTCTGAGAAATGTTTGTATAACTAAAATTCCAATTTACTTGATGCAAATAAAGCACTGCACATTGTCTCTTCAGGCCTCCCCTCAGCTCTGTCCTTCCAACTAAACTTGATTTCTCTCCCTGCTCCCCTGCCACTAGATCATGCAAATCAATACAACTTATGTTAAACTGTTACACAGAAAGTTAACAGCAAAAGTAGAGCTCTGTCTTTTACATGTTAACTTTTACTTTTTATGTCAAACTCTAAATGTTTTTTTCTAATTTTGCATTTATTCTGTGTTTTAGGATGTCAATGCTCCAATTTATTTATTTCTTACTTACACTAAGACCCACTAAAAGAAATGATAAATATGGTAAAACATCGCCTCACCACTTGCAGAAGGATATCAGTAATAATTTAAAGGTGGTAATTATGTTTTACTAATCTAAAAATTACATGTATGTGAAAGGTGCCATAGCAGTGACACACCTGATAATTATGACATTTTATGCAAATTGGTAAAAAAGCCATTGTAATTATTGTGATTTGCAGTTGTGATATAAAACAAACGAATACATGTGTTTACTTGTTTAATGCACGGATTACTGATTATTTTGAAATGTGTATTTTCATAACTCAAACATACAAACAGCTGGCACCTTTTGTCCAGGGAATCATTTTCTGAAATCCGCCTGCTAATAGTGTACATGCATGCCTCTTGCCAAGTATCGTGTTATGGAACCCGCGATTTCTTTCTATTTACATGAGGACTTGTCGTATTGTGTGACCCTGGCAAACACATCTGTTTAGTTTTGCTGGGCTTAGAGACTGGCTGTCAACTGCATTATCTACTGCTCAATGGCCAAAAAACAGTCCTTAATTTTTGCTTAGGGCTGTCAATGGAATATATATATTCAAAACCAACCTTAAAAAAATGAAGAATTGAATAAAGTAGGAAAAGCTGCATTAGCTACTGCAATGGTCTGCCTCGTGAGTACTTGTGTGGACACGGGTGGCTTTATTGAATGCACTGCATAATGGACAGGAGTAACAACTTCGCTTTCACTGATGGAAAATGTAAGTTAAGTTGAAATTAGCAAATAACACAATAGCTGTTTCACAATGATGGCAGAGAGTTCCCAAGCCAACTCTCTAAACTCCCTAAAAAGTCCAGTTACTTCAGATTTTGGTGAGCAGACACCAACATTTTGGTACCATGAGAAAAAGTTGTAAACAAGCTGTGTAATCTATAGTTAACCTACCTTGAGTTAACTTCAAGACATATCTTGTTTTGTGTTTATCGCAGCACAACTTGCTCGGAGCATGCCCATTACCATAAAAAATTATTAACAAGCAACATTGGCAGAGTGCCATATTATATATGCATAATCAATCAAATGTTCAAAATCATTGTGGTTTGTGTTTATAAAAAACCCTAGTAGCTGCTTGTTTAGAAATATACATTCAACACAAATTACAAAAATACAAATGTATAGGCCTGAAGTGGATGTGTAGCTATGTTACATCAAAAGACATTAAAGCTTATGTTATTCTCATTTTCAAGCGTTGTTGAATCCATGCTTGTCAGCACAGTTGTTAGTTGCACTGTAACCCTAGTAATACAAATTTAGCAGATATTTATTAGTAAATGATTAGCCGCTTGATATTAGCTTCGTCTATAACCCTACAGCTTGTTATCAAGGTATGGCACACGGTGCATCTCACTCCTCTGGTGTGAAAATTACTCAACAAAAGGTCCTAGGACATCACAAGCAATTTGCAATGTTTTTCCACAGCTACAGCTCTATTTACAAGTTGTCAGAGACAATAGAGCTTAATTAAAATGAACATGGTTATCAACCTCATTAAAGCCGTGAATTTAGGCAAGGCAACTCAGGCATCTCATTTAATTAACTAGCCTCGGCAAAGCAGCTTAGCACTGACTAATAGTGAATCTTCTGTATGTTTTTATGTTTGTTTGTTTGTTTGTTTGTTTTTTCATGAATTTCCCTCTTTCACATCTCACATATGAAAAGTACATGTCCCCATCATGGCTAAAAGTGGCTAAACATGGCTGAATGAATTTAGGCTCTCACTGCTAAAAAAACTAAACTAAACTAAGAAAGACACAGTAGCTCAGCTTGTTAATCTTGACTTGGTCTGCCAATAAAACCTAAAAACACTTTCACCTCTGATGCACATGACCTTTCAGAAGCCTGTAGTTGTGCATGACATTTCATTTAGCATCTACTCACTGTATTAGTTTTTGTCTGTACCCACATCATGCACCATGACTAATTCTTCTTGCACATTAAGTGCACTGGATAAACCGCACCTATTGATTAAAGGGTGTTTTTAAACCTGGTTGCACTGGGTTTTTCCCTGTGGAATAAATCAATGTCTTCACCTCAGTAGGACACTCAGGTGACACTGGTAACACAAGGTAGTCAATGAAACCCCCCACTCACTGACCAATAATCACCTCACTGAACCTTGTAGGTGTAAAAAAAAAAAACTGAACACTGTAACAAAGATGCAAAAACGTAGAATACATTGCACTCAGACCTTTTTAATTACACATGCCCACATAATTCTCAGAATTCAATGATCGTTGTTCTTAGTTTTCAGTTGTTCCATGTCTAACCTTGAGTCACTGTAATTATACATTACGTTCATATAAAGGAGCCCAGCGGCGCAGGCTGGCTGCTGAAATGTGGGTCGTGAGTGTTTTGTGTTCTTTTCTTTAATCTAAAATATATTTAAGGGAGACAGGGGCCAGACAGGACACAGCTCTACATCACCCAGTGGGATGCCTGTCTGCTGTAGCCACAGGGTCCGGTTGGGTGATTTATACCACAATACCAATGCCTCTGATGGTAATATACTACAGGTAATTGAAAAGAAAATTGAATTAGGTCAACAGAAGCAGTGACAGTCACTAGTTGTCATACAGAGGCTTTACAACTACAACATCATTCTGCCATCCTGGCCCCATCTTGCTGCCAATTCTAATATCAGGCAACTGGATAATTGTTGCCATATTTCATTTAGACTCAACACACCCCAAATCTGTGCGATACACATACCGTAGCACTGATAAGGTTTTGTACGAGTTGCCTAGTTGTACTGTATAATGCTAGATAAGACCTTATCTCTCAAGACTCCTTTTTTTGCTGTGTGGGATCCTCTGGGGAAGAGCCATGGATATTCTAAGGACTCATCATGTACTGACACAATGCCGGAGGTCACACGTTAGGGGGTGTAACAGTTCTGAGACCAAGACTGAAACTATCAAACATACACACACTGTCTTGTGTTGTCCGTGAGACAGACCTGAAACATGGCCCCTCCCCAGCCTCCTGCTTCGAGCTTGTTGGAGAAATCCCACCCCTCTCATCGTGTTGTGCCCCACACATTTGTAATTCCTTGAAATTCCTCAGCGTGCTGCATTCAGGCACATTACACATAAACTGAGGTCTGAATCAAACAGTAGATTTGGAGAATCATTACAGCCCTAGCCAGAAGGGTTGCATGCATGGCATCCCTGACTGGAATCTAGCTCTGATTTCTACTTATAATGAACTCCATCATCTCCAAGAGCCACTATAACCTTAAAAACATATACTAGAATTATCGCCTTTCTAACAGTTTCAACAAAAACTGAGAAATGATAGCCTTGTTAAAGTAAAATTCATGGCAGAGCTAGAGATTGTACAGGTGTACCATACCTAATAAAGTGGCCAGTGAATGTAAATTGACTTTAAAGAGGCACAAAATAACTACTAGTCTTGTAATCTGGCCATGGCTACAGGCGAGTTGGTGTCACAATAAGCTGAGTTTTACTTTTATTATTTTACCTCAAACTTTGAATTTATTTACTACATGAAATTGTATCAGGTTTTACCATCAAATACTCTTAAGACTGGCTGCATCACTACTGTACATGATGATCAGTATATTTGGTAAGTGCGCACATACTGTGGTGGTGCTAAATGAGCCTTTCTTCCATGACAAAGACATAAATATTAATTTAGAACTTTGCATGAATATAATGCCCCCCAAATGTCAGTGGCAAAATGGAGGAGAAAATCATTATTCACTCTAACCATCTCTAATGACACACAACACAATTAACAAATAACAAAATTAATTAATTTCGATTTACTGTGACACCTTTGTGGCTTTGAAGTCGCTTGTTTGCTTGAATTAAACCACTTTGTTGATGGATAGCCAGAGGACCTTTTTAAGAGCAATGAAGAGCCGTGAGCAGGGTACGAAATGAGGAGGAAAACACTGTCCAGACCATGATGCATTGGGGAAAATATGAGGCTGCTGGCAGAGGTCCAGGTTGTGTCTTTCACCTGCTGTGCTGTCACAATTACAGTACAGTATTTTACACAGCGTACTGCGATCATCTTGTGCGGTAAGTGCATGAAAATGTGTGTTTTATGCAACTACAACTTTGTAAAACACAGTGTATGAATAAAAAAAGTTTATTTTCTTGTACTCAATATGCTCTGAACAATCATATCCTTGTAGATGATTCGGTCGTATTACTTGAACATAACCCTGGGACTGCCTAACTAAACATTAATGTGGTTTGCAAGACTTTCTGGTAATGCTTCAGTGAGAATATTTTGGATAAGTGTGAAATGAAAGTAAAATGTGATTTTATTGTAGAACACACCTGCTACTCGGTTATTGTACATTATAACAGTCTTGAGAGAATATTGACAGAGCTCAGCCTGAATAAGAGCTGAAGCAAAATGCAGCAGCATTATTACAACGGTTTTTAGCTCCGTCAAATAAAGGTCCACAGCTGCCAGTGTAGAAAGGGGAGAAAGGAAATGAAAATATAATATGCATTGCTTTCATTCACACAATTATTGCCTCACATGCAGACGATGGTAATATGAAATGTTCCTATAACAGCTGGGTCGCAGTCTTTTCACTGCGTGTTGAATATATTCATGATCTGGCCACAAGATGCTAATCTCCCCCCCTCTGATTCCTTATATCCTCTCTGTCTTGTGTTGAGCAGCGGTGAGACTGATCGGCATGGACAGTTTTGTCTAAGGGGAAACAGGAGAGTAGACGGGACTGACACAGCTGTGGCCTCCTGCTGAGAAAAAAGAGGAGGTGAAGCAGGAGGAGAGGGCAGCTAGTAGATAAATAGACTAATCTAATTTGTTACCTCAGCCAAATGTATTCCAAATTCTCCTCTGTGCCTTTCTGTCCCAGTCCAGGGTGGATGATGCTAAAATGTTTGGGCAGGAAGGGACATAACTGGGAGAGTGCTCGCCCAGAGGAAGTTCAACACTTCCCTACAGTTCTCTCAATTCTGCATTTAAAACTTTTGCCTATCTCAGTACTGCAATGAAATGCATATACTTATGCAAATCAGATTCTACAGAATAACCTATGAAATTACTCTAGTAATGTATTGATAGCAATATCACCAATGGAAATTGAAATTGAGAACTATTGTCCCATGAGACTAGAAACCAAAAGTACAGATCAATTTAAAAAAGGCAAATGACTGTGCTCCCCGAGCCCATTTCTAAGAAGTAAGTAAAAGATCTCTGATCATAGGCTATTACAGCCTGGTCAGGCAGGGGCTAGGCTGCCTGTGGAATACAGAGAGCACTTTTTGACTTTTACATCAAAAAGATGCCTCAGAGAAAGTCATGGCACCATGGATCTCTGGGGCTGCACCATATGAGGAGTACAGCTAAGTCTTCAGTTTCATCTTTCTTTCTAGTCTTTATTAATGGCAACAGGATTATAATACAGAGAGTTGTGCTCAGTTCACTGATGCTAATAACACATTCCTGCTTAAGAAGTGCACGGTGAGTGGAAATATCCAGTGAAAGCACACTGCAGTGATCTGAGAAGCTAATGCTGGGTCAAAATTTGTTATTTTAACTGAGAGAATTATTGATATTAGAAGACACTGAGGTATTTTGAAGTGAGTTGAGGTGCTTTAACTTGCAAATGGCAGCAAATGTTTGGACTTACAAATAAAGGCTTTCCTCTTTAATGGTGTGTTTCCATTAAATACTGTTTAATGAATACTAGGCCATTTATCCACCGGAGGATAAAAGGGCACATTAACTTTCACTAACTTTCTTTTATCTATAGTATTAATGTGAAGAACATTAAACTAACATGATTTGAAAGTGCGTTGTTCCTTTTTTTTTTTTTTACAGTTTTTAAAATTAAGCAACAAGAAAAGCTTTTATTTGATTACAATTATCTCAAGCTTATTAAATGTTTTTTGAACTGTTAGTGAAACATGGGTGCCTGGAGGACCCCCTAAAATATTATAACTCTGTTTTCACCAGCATTTCAGATCAAGTATGAAGCATAAGGATGCTCTTCAACATCACCAAATTGTTTTAATTATTCAAACATCTCATCATGTTCACTGACAGTGAAAACTCCAAATGCAAATGAAGGTCTTTTTGATCTGACAGTCAAAATCTGATGGGTGGGTCCTTAGATCTACACCGGTGGGATGAGAGAATAGATATTTAAATTGGTATTTTGAAAGCCATGCTGCAATCACCTCCCTAAAATGTATACTGTATTAGTGTGCATTAACATCTTAATATCACGGTAATATTACTGCCAGTAGTGGTGAAACACAGCACTCCCCAGGTCACACTTAAAGGTTTTGTGAGCCTTAGGGGCTGCCATATTTGTCATCTAAATGTCTTATTTGCAGTATTTCTGGCTTCAACAGCGTGCATAAACATAAAATGGACTGTGTTTATATACCACTTGGCTCGGCTTGGGTACGTTCTTATTGATCAAAATTGACAGCTACACATGTTGGATAAAGTGAAACATCATGATGATGTATTTATGTTGCATTATTTATGTTACTGGCCTGTTACAGGGACGATCCCTGAGGTAAAATGTCTCCTGATACATTATATCAGACAAATCTCTGGTTCACTCTGGAGAGTTTTTGCCTCTGAGTTAAATGGATTCATTTAATGTTATGTAACATTTAGTGTGAATGTGTGTATGTGTGTGTGTGTGTGTGTGTGTGTGTGTGTTCCAGTTTGGTATTAAGGAATCACTGCAGTATAATACCTACTGCTAATTTCATGTTTTATTTATTATCAAATTGCAGTAGTCTGAATAAGGCTTACAGTATATATTTTTTGCTTAGTATGAAAGTTTGTAGAATTCACTTTTGTGAAGCTGACTTTGTATGTATTCAATAAAAAAGTTCTGTAGATGTAAAATTGAGGTCCGTTGCTTTTGAATAACTTTGATTAGAGACATAAAGAATTGAGGTTTAACAG
>OMLM01008752.1:145280-165958 GCA_900302695.1 Helostoma temminkii
AAATTATCAGATTATCAGATTGGTGCTTAGCAAATATCACATTAGATTTTTATTTAAGCAAAACACAAACATTCATTTTCTCTGCCATTAAAATATCTAATCTTGCTATTCAACATTCAGTTTTATGGAGTTTTATGGTTGGCTTCAGTCACTCATACACTGGGTTAGAAACAGGGAAAGATTGTGGGCCGGATAATAAAGATAAAGTAAATAGATCATTTCAAACATTCACCTCAATCACCTTCTTGCAAGTAGTTTCCTGTTAATAAATGTGACATTTCATTCATTCACAAATACATTGTATGACAACATAATGAACAAATGCGATTGCAGTTTAGTTGTACTTTTAGGAGACAGGGTTGACCATAGAGGTATGTGTCATGAGTGAGGTAGTTTCAGAAACACCTAGAGAGGAGCAAGGAGCGAGGTTGTAGTTAGTCCTGAGTTTGTTCTGGTTAAAAGAAGGTCATTTGAAATGTGCTATAGCCCCTTTTAGAAGACAATATCAAAATCAACAGAAGGCTTAAATTTCGTTTGTGTGTCTGATTAAGCCCTTCAAATCTACACCCAATCAGTATGACATTACTTATGTCCAACACCAGGTATATCATTATTGTATTTAATCAATTAGGACATAAGATTGAATTAAGAAGAAATTACCAACATGCTACTTTCCCCCAATGCTTGTAAACAACTTAATGGGTTCATTTACACAATCAGAGGGAGGACAATAGCGAGATTATTGCATCCAAACACAGCTATAGTACTAATGACATACTCAGCCGCAGTTGTCTGATGTAGCTCTGATTAACTGCTGCAGACCCGTGTGGAGATGAAGTACTAGATTACATTCAGGTGACTGAAACGCTTTGATGCTTGGTGTGTGTGTGCATCTTATTTCCTTATGTGAACACATATGTGAACGCATTTGTTTCAATGCTATTGTTGTGAGGGCATTTTGGCATTGTGATGTTATTTTACCTGATCTATATATATATATATTATTATTGTCTATTTGTATTATACTTGCAAGTATACTAGAAATATATACACATAGGTATACTTACTATACTTGAAGTATACTTAATTATACTTAATAATATAAATTTTAAGTATACTTTTTCCAAAGGGTAGAGTTTTGCTAAGGAGCTAGGGAATGCATTATGTCAATGACTGTCCTCACAAGTGTAGCGAGACATGGCTGCGTGCTTGTGTGAGACATACCATAGTGAGAGACAGAGAAGACAAAGTGCTATTAGAAAACTTTTGCAGTGTGTTAAACAGCTCAGTGTTGTGTTAGGGGCTGTTGTGAAAACTGAGAGATTGTTGCGAAAGTACCTGTTGTGCAGAGAGGTCCCATTGGACATAAATGCTGCATGGGTGTCAAGCTTTTTTTTTTTCAGATTCAATATATAGAATCAGCAGGGGCACAATATAAGAGATTCTTTAAGGCTTGAGATGTATTTTCTGTTGCAAAAGTTGAAGTTCACCTCAATAATGCACCAAATGATACATTTACATTATTTGACAAAGCCCTCAACTGTCATAACTTTGACAAGAGCAAAAGGGGAAGTAATGGAAGACATTAGTGTGAATGGATAGAACGACAAAACATCAGATTTCAACACAGAAGACCACTGTTGATTTCCTGTTTCTAGCTGAAAACTGTGACCTGGCCAAGCATTCAGGTTTCCTGACTTGAATCCAGAACCTTTGGAGTATTATGAAGCTGAAAGAAGAGGGACAGAAACCCTCCAGTAAAGAGTATCTGAAAAGAATTTGAAGAATGGCAGAACATTTCTGCAAAGATTTGTGCAAGACTGATAACATCCTTGCCCAGGGGCATCAAATCTGTCATAAAAAATGAAAGAACACATATAAAATATAAAATCTTAACAAGAGAATGGACTGTCACTAATGAACTGACTTGTGTGTAGTTCTTAAAAGTAGATGCTGTGTGGGTGGCAGGTAACAATGCACACTGATGCAGTGTTATGTAATCTAAAACATGCAGAACTAAACTTTTTTTGCATTATTTACAGGACACAATTGGAAAAAAACAGTGAAAGTGTCCTTTAATCAAAGTTGTACTGTTTGTGTTTTCACTTGGAGTCTTATCGTGAGCTACTGCCACTTCAGCTTCATCTTAACAATTTTAGCTTTTTGCTCTTTTCATACCAATTGAAAAATGATGGCTTAATTATGATAATGATTTCGCTTTGCAGTTTCTCCCTCTATGCAGAGAATTGTAATTAATCCATTACAAACAACACCTGTTATTCAGTATGTTGATGAAGACACCTCTGAGGTAAAACATTACAATTGTAGACATAGCAGCACAATGCATCAGTGCCTGTGACAGGGACGATTAGGCTTCACTGATTGATTTCCCCAAATAAATCATCATGGCAGTGGTGGATAACCTCCACTCCAGAGTGGAGACCAAAACACAGAATGTACATTTTTCATTGCTACACAATGTTCCCAGCAATGTGCTTTGAGTCTACATGGTAGTTGTTATCAACATCTTGTCATAGCATTTTTTCTGTTTTTGTTGGCTCAGCAACACTTAAGAACAAATGAAATAAAGTGAAACACACTTACTGGCTCTACACCGATCACCAACCTAATATTTTGTAGACCACCCTCTGCTGCCAAAACAGCTCTGGCACATCAAGGCAGCATAGGACTCCACAAGACTCAGAAGAAGCCCTCTGCAATCTAGCTCCAAGATGTCTGCAGCATACTGTAGTCCTGTGAGCTGCTAAGTGATACCTCCGTGGATATGACTCCCATAGTGCATGCCCTGCTCTCCATCTCTTCCCCAGGTAAATGAGACACACACCCAGCCATCTGTGTGATTTCAGAGAAAACACACAGTTTGTCCTTACCTGGACCACATTTGGTAGATGCTGGCCACTGCAGACTAGGAAGCCAGAAACACAAGCCCAACTAGTTTGGATAATGAATATTTTGATTTGAGACATCTACAGTATCTGAAACATGAAACAGCACTGATTTTGAATAAAACACCACAAAGTAAGTGAACTATTTTTTTTTCAAAAACACAAAACACTGATTATTTAAGTGAAATGTTCTGTAACTACTTACACAAGCAAACTATGAAGAGCATTGTTCATACTTAACTGAAGGTCATTCTTGGTAAAGATGTTAGATATAAGGTCGATTTATTTATTCAAAATAGCATAAGAATTCATGCTATCCAGATATACACTGATAAGTTCATCCAGATATAATTAATAGAAGAAAAAAAAACAGTTTTAACAATGCCTGTCGAAACTTTTCTGTTTGAGTTTTATATTCAAGAGATGCTGCGAATTCCAAGCCACAAATGCATCCTGATCCTCAGGAAATCATACCGGATTACTGTCAAAGTCATATTTTCTATCATTTACAATTCATTTTCAATGGATCTGCTCAGTGAGAAGTCAGACTGACATTCTACATTATGGCACAGGACAAATTTCTCTTTCTTCTTTCCGGAGACAGACAAAGATGTTCACTCAGGATTTGAAGCTAAATATAATATGAAGAAATCTGTGGGATATTTGACAAATTGAGACACACTTTTGCTTCAAAATGATGTCAGTGCATTGTCACTCTTTGCAGTATTTGAATTGTTTAGATCCTTCGCATACACAGTATTATTATTATTATTATACACACAACATTACAGACATATCTAAAATACAGACAGCATGTTGTTGGTCACAGTTCCTCCACCATGCTTTATATTAAGGCCTTCCAAATAATCTCTTAGGATCACATGTTCCTATTTAGCCAGCCTTCTCAAACAGCTGCTGCCTTATTGTCCTGACATTTCAAGGGAATTAGTTATGATTCAGACGTGTTTATTGAGACTTATTGTCTGATCTTGTATTATTAAACTACCTCCCTTCTTCCGAGCGCTGAATAGATATTCCACTTTACCAAAGTGCTTTGCCTTTGACTCGAATTGGAGATATAAATAGTAAACAAGTCTGTGAGAAGACATCTAAGACCATACAAAATACCACATGCAAGAAAGGATTGACATGTAAGCCACGAAATAACACAAAGATAAGTAAGACATGAAATACATAACATTAAGTTTAAAAGTATTTAATTAAGCGCTAATCAATAAATCACTAAGTATCACAAAGTAAAGTACAGGTGGTGTCACTGAATGATGAGTTTCTTATTGTTGTTGCTTATCGTGCTGTTTCTAGGGCAAAAATAAAAATAAAAAATCACTTCCAATCAGACAGCTTGTGAAACACCCTATAAGTTTGCAGTGTAGATTTTCAGAACTGAAACTGTCCATTTGAACTTTCAAGAATAGAAACTTAAAAGCAAAAGAGGTGCAAACTGTGTGGAGATGCAATGTCCTGTTAACAAGGTGCATTATGTTTAAATTTCAGACTGTTCTCATGTACAATTGAATTAGTGAGAACTAGAAGGGAAGTTTATTGTATGACTGAAAAAGGTCAGGACTAATTTTTGACTAATGTTGTTTTTATTCTTGGCTTGCTGTTGCTGATTAATTATCTTCAAGATAAAGTCCTACAGTGGCCTGTGTGTGGGTTAACCAGGCAGTCATATCCTCAGTTTAGCAACTTTGGACAGAAGGAGAGAGACATTTTATATTTATGTTTTCTTTTTTCATTTATTATTTATTCTATTATTTACTTATTTAGAGTTATGACATATTGTATTGTTGAAAACAGAAAAAATCCTTTAGATTTGTCTCCAGCAATAGGTCAAATATTTAGCCATGGTGAAACTGTAACACTTTAATCACATTTTGGTTGTTTTATTTAATATCTTTTGTGCCCAAATACTTCAGAACTGTACGTGTATATGTGTTATAGTTACACTGCAGCAAAAGAAAATTCTTTCCTCAACATTAACAGTTAAGCAAGACACTGAGTGGCTGTGAGTGAAATAATCACACATGTAAGAGGAGGTGATGTAAATGAACAAATGAACAGGTATGACCATTTCTCTTTACCAACGTGTGCAGTATTCAGAAGTACTCAGAAGTGTTAGTGGCAATAAATTATTCATGTACTTCATATTGGATTAACTAGTACTTGATACTGCACTGGCGATCGCCAGATTACAATTACAGTACAGCTCACGCTGAGGGGTAACACAAATGTGCGTATCAAATGGAAATTGTGTTAAGCATTGCTGAAACAAGTTAAGAAAACACATTCATCAATGAGACATTTATCAATTAATATTAATTATGAATTGAATTAAAACTGGATAAAAAAAATGATATTTTAATACAATATATTAATATTCTCTGAATAAACTGTGACAAAACTGAGAATAATTTGGTGTCAAAATGCATATTCTCCTGTTTAGTTTAGCTTTGAGTCACGATGGATAGCACATCCTGAGCCAAGAACCTGAGTGGCCTCACAATGTTAAGTGGTGTAAAAAGATTGCTAATGCAGTTTGGACTAAAGCCATTTAATACCTTGCACATAATTAAAAGCATTTTAAAATCAATTCTGTAAATGTTAGGCTACAAGTGCAAAGAGGAGCCATAGTCATCAAGTCATATGTAACCCATGGTTTCTAAAATCATCCAAGCATCACATCCTTGGTGTTCACATTTAACCAACTCTCTCAAGTATTAGCAAACTGCAGTCATTCTGTTATTGCCCAGGACAAGTAAGCTTTTCTCCTAGAACTTAACCTAGTAGAGAAACACTGGCAGCGTCATTCTTTTCATCCCTAAATATAACATCAATTGAAAGAGTTTTCTTTGTTACACAGCTGAATTTATCCCTACTCTGCAAAATTACATTATTGCTGCCACTCACTTACTCAACTCACTCAACAGTAGATGCAATACATGTCACATGTTTCCCCTCAGAGGTGAAAAAAACCTGATATACATGATTTTCTCTTGTTTCAAGTTTCTGATTCTTTCCAACTATATATGTATATTTGGATTCTGGCAAAGTCACACTAAACAGCAAACTACTGTCTGGTACATTGAATGAGGCGAAAAAAAAAGTTATTCTCTGAAGATGCACTACCCAAATATCAAGGCACAGCAGAGTCCTGGACGCTCTCCAGATCTGTTGATATCCTGTCCATGAATATAACAAACACTCTGTAGGACAATGTGCCACTTTGCTGGAGACTAACCTCTAGCTTGAATGAACAAGAATATAGACATGCTGCATCTGTCACTCTCTGTGAGAGCTGTATTGATGTTCATAAGAGTGAATAACTTGCAGCAGCAGTAGCAGCAACAGATCCAATTCCACAAAGATCCCACAGGAATCCTTGGGGAACACAGTCCTAACACAGACCACAAAATACAGTGTACAGGACAGGATTAGCAATCACTTTTGGTCCCTTTGTCATCCCTGAGAGAGTAAAAAGTTGGTCCAGGATGAAATCTACATTGTTGGCCCTCCTTTAAGTGATCTTTGGTAACTAAAGACATAGATCCCCACCAAGGCCTCAGGGTTCAACATCACTGTTCCTGAAATCTGAATGTCATTTGAGGGATGTATCAACCATGACATCTTGATATCGAGAGCCCTCACATTTCAGCACAGATCTTGTCCACCTCTGGCACCTTCTCACTGTGGAGACCTGTTTAGCAACCCCTGCCAACGTGATGAGCAGGGAAACTCTTGGAAATACTTAAGAGAGATCTGGTAGAAAGGCTCCTTTCACTTTCTGACAGTATTTCCAGATATATTTCCGTCTTCAATTTATCTACTGAGAAATACAGGAACAGCTAGTCTTTCTAGGAATCAGTAGCCATCATGCAAAGAATCTCTTTAAGATCCCACAAAGTGGGATAAATTCTCTAGATCAAGAGATCAGTTTGCTTTAGTGTCTGAAAGATGGTGCTGCATTTGAAAGACTATTGCATCGTGACTATATCTTTGATTGTGTTTGAGTGTTTTTTTTCCCTGCTTTAAAATGTGGTCATTTAGGACACTTATTAATTCATCTGCCCTTATATTTGGTCCAGTGACACATACAAACTAGTTTGTTGCAGTTGTTCTACTTTCTTATTCCTGCAGTGCTTCTCTTATAGCTACTTACTAACATTTTTCTAGCAGGAAGCAGAATCATTATTTTCTGCAGAAGTTCTTAAATGTTGAATTTATTGGAGGATTAATAGTATAAATCATGGAAGCGCCACAGCCAATACAGTGCATACAGCATCTCAATCATGAGATGTAGTGGATCCACGTGTCACATCTTTCCTTTCCATTACTCATTCACAGCCCTGAAAGATTTTTCCCCTTTAATGCGGTGGCTCAGTGACAAGTGTGTGCCATACAGTGTGGCAAGGGATGTAGATGGCCAGAACAGGGTAATTGCTCTGGTATCAGGGGAGATGGCGCCAAATTGGAATGAGTCTTGGAGGCTGGAGCCATGCTGATTGAGAAGCAGCAGCAATGGCGAGAAGGGGCAGACTTCCTCCATGGGAGAACAGATAAAGAGGACACAGACAAAAAGACTGGGGAGACCCAGGCATCTATTAAGGGTGTGTGTGTGTGGGCTGCTAGCAGGGACACACGAGTAAGCAAGGGAGTTCGAAAAGTGCTAGTTTTGTCTATAATGAGCTGAATGAGTATAATATTCTGTGGCGGTAAGTTTAGTTTGGCCTCGGCGTGGGAGGTTTCCTCCAGCTCACCTTGGGCCTTGCCATTGTTTCATCAAAGTGTAATGACCCTGCATGCACTGTAACAAGCACAGAGGTGTATTAGTGACACTGTGCATTGATACAAGGCATCATTATAATGTTGACGCTTCACAGGACAATACACAGTATTAGAAAGCACTGTAACAATGTGTAAGACAAAGTGTGCTGTCCTACAATCCATCTCAACATGTACTATATTAATATACTTTCCTTGTTGTATATTCATCAGTATAATTTGCATTTGAAGTACTGTACTATAAATCTGAATCACAAGCACTCAGATGTCAGAAGTAGTGGTAATAACTACAAAATTTCAGCACAATACCTTTATCTCTCACTGTGGCCACTAGTTGGACTTTGGTTTTAGAGAGTTTTGTAAATAACTAGCATCACTAGAGAGGTCTAGAAAGGTCCTCATGGAGTCCATTTTCCTGGAGACCCCAAGATAATTAAAAGAAAATAGGAGCTGTGGGTTATCTTTGGATTCCGCTGCACAGCCATGGAGCTCACCATTCAAACACCACCCGTGATCTTCCCAGGCCTACAATGGGGGACAGGAGAGGTCACAACACTGTCCAGTTTGATCAAGGATTCCTCTGTCTTTTGTTGCCCATAATTTACCTCTCTGGTTTGCTCTATGGCTGTCAGCAGTCCCAGCTATGTTTTGTTCCAGTCTTTGATGATACAAAGTTTTTAAAAAGCTGACAGAAAACACCGGCTAGTATGGCAAATAGTATCCTCTGCACATTTAGTTACAGAATCTCCATATTAAAATTCCTGCACTATTTCAAGTCTACAACGCATGTGTAAGGACACAGATGTCAGTGCATCTGTATGATGCATGGTAGCCAGCCTGTTTTCTTTATCAGTGCAGCATACTGTACTCTTCGGCTTGCTCCCAGCAACATACCTCCCCTGACTCTCAGATAAAACATGGGGTCTGTCACACAGACTTGTGCTGAGGCCCGGCAGGGGAGCCTTAATGATTGCAATAAAAAACAAATGCAAATGATTACCTTGGGGTTTCCTCTAGTGTGGAATCTGTCGCTCAGCCTCTGGCTGTCAAGATGGATCACTGCCATCGTCTGTGGACATGGAGTGTTAGGAAAATAAACACCAACTGGGCCAACGCATGCAGCAACAACGCAATAACAATAATGCTATTATCTGTTAGAGTGTAGCTTGGCAAGCAAAGACTATTTTTGGTGAAGAATGATGGGTCATAGCTGAGCAGAAAAGAATTGTTGAAATTAGCTTACGTTCATTTGTTGCTTTTGATATTGGGCTGTTTTACAACCTCACAAGCAGTCAGAAAATTATTTCTATAATTTCTATGAATTTATGAAACTGTTTATCATGTTTATTATTGTCACTGTCGGGTGAATACCATATTTTTCCAAAGCGACTTTTTTACAAATCAACAAGTTCAAAATATTTAGAGTACACATAATTTCACTGTACTTTTCTACTGCAATTCAAGTCCGCCTCAGCTATTATTCCAAATTAATGTTTAATGTTAATTAAACGTTAATTTACTACTTGTACTGTTGGTAGTTGAAATACATTTGGTATTAATTAAAAAAGACTATCAAAAAACACTATTTTTTGTCTTCAATTCACACAAAAAAAAATGCATCCACTTCATCTATTTTGTCAACTCGAAAGTCATCAGCAGTTATATTTTTCACTGCAGGCAGAGAAAATGGAAATTAGTCTCATGCCTGCTGTTGAATGGCCAGAGTTCAATTTGAAAATGTTTTGGCTCTAGTAGGTCATAACTAAAGAGTTGAGTCAACACAAAACATGAGGCTTATATAAAAGGATTTTGTGAATTATTTTGTAAGTGTCTTAGGCCTTTGGATTTGGAGGACAAGAGAGGTCAAACTAAGCAATAGCACAGATGCACAGAACATTATATCGCCCTGTTAAAAAAAAAAAAAAGTCATGGCTTCTCTGAAATTAGGCCTCAGGGGCTGCATGTTCCTTGTGAAATCTCCTTCGCTGGTCCTTGGTGAATGGAGCTGATACTCAGGGGTAAAATCTGCCTCTAGCCTTCCGTCAACAGGTGAATTGAGACTTGTAGTTATAGCGATGTAAGATTAGTTCAGGGAAGGGCAAGGGAGACTTTCTCTGCAAACAGATAGATAATGCATTGTCTACTGGTAAGCCTTCTACAGCATAAGCTGGATAAATCCTCCAAGCAAGATGTATGACTTTGGTTGCATTTGTCCGGAAATAGTCCGTTTTGCAGCGAAAGAACAGCTATAACACTTACACAAAGATTCAGCATACAGTATGTTGATTCAAGGTCAACAGGAGCCTTCACTGATGTTTGTACAGTACAAACCTATAAAATATAAAATAGTAACATTACAAGCTTGAAATAACATTACAGCAATGAAATACAAACATACCTGCAGTCATACTGCTACAGCTGAAAATACCGGCTTTTCTATTTCAGCTATTTTTATGGTGTGTTGTAGTTATTTGGTTGTGGGGGTCCTTCAGGGTTCAAGGTGCCTATCGGTCAAAACAATCTAAACAGCAATTTTATGATTGATTTGTCATGCAGGTATATAAGAAGCTGATATAAAGCACACAGAGTGTCCTGGGAGACCTGAGAAGCAGATCTCATACGAATAATGATTTCTTTTTTGTACCAGGAAAAACAATATCAGGGGCTTTGTTTTAGCTCATTTTGTTAATGTCATGATCATTAAGTGTTTTCAAATAGCCAAAAAGACACAAAGTTCTGAAATAATAAAAAAAAAAACTACTTTTTGGCTTGTACAAAATAAATCCAACAAAAGTTATTTAACTTCACATACCTCTCTTTATATTTTGGGAATATATTTGGCATTATGAATTATGGTAAATGACTACAATATCCACGGCGCAGGAGCAGAGAATTACAATGAAACATAATGTCATTAGAGCTGTTCTCCAAGTTTTAGGTGGACTTAACTGTCTACTGAAATGACTTTTCTAATGAACTAAATTTGAATAATGTATTCGCGGACAGATTTGGAACGCTGATATGGTAATGATTAGGATATATGACTAAAGACCAGATGCAGCAAACCACCTCTGTGTGATGCATGACACATTCACATGATTAATGATGACTTGTGACGTTTGCGCTAGGTTACTCAAACGGAGACTTGTCGTCGCTGAGACAGCTCCTCTCACAGAAATACACCACAGGCTCAAGTACTCTGCACGAGCATGTGAGATGAGTTTTTATCCAGCTTTTAAATTCTTCTCAGCGCTGAGAGCTGGCAGGGACAAATTTAATGCACATGGTGTTGAAAATTTGTGTCTACTAGTAAACAATTGTGGGGATTTCTAAGCAAGTATTCTCCTTATTCAAGAAACATTAGCATACATATTTGTGGGCATTGATTTGTTAGTGTGTTGGGTTGGGACAGTGAAATACAATTTATGAGGCTGAAGTCAAAAAGGGAACTTTTGGCCCAATGCAACTATTTTTAGACCCCAGACTTCACCTCCATTTAGGCCTCAATGCACAAAAGCTTCAGTGGGAAAGGTTGCATCGTCACTCAATATCTGAGATGCTCCAGCTGCTTAATCAGTTGAGAGAGAAAAGCAAGATATGGGCAGCACACAAATCAGGGCTCTTTCATTGCTGATAATGTCCTTGAGGACATTGTGGCGTCTATAGACAGCAAAAGATTAGCGGAGCCTCTCTCAGCCACCTGCAGTGAGAAGCTCCATACAGGATTTCTAGTTTCTATAATCTCCAGATGTGGATTACATTTCTAGTAACCAGTTAACAAAGGGCTTTACACTTGGACCCAGTTTTAAGTTGACGTGTCATGTTTTGCCAGATTGTATACACATAAAATAGAGATCAATATGATTTGGCATTCAGAGAAGCACCTGTCTAATAACAGAAGATTTGTTTGTGTTACAGGGACACCTACTGGTCCTGTTCTCCTGGGTATTAGATGTTTGTGCTGAAAGAAAAGACTTGTAGTCTGAAAACATTTTGTAGTGGTGTTGAATGATGTCTTCTGTTGTCCACATCTATGGGTAAAACACAGTGCGTTTGTATGAGTGCAGCTCATATGCATTTTACTTTTGCAAACAAAGGCACATGTGTGAAGATTGGGATTTAAGATTCTGATTTAATTAGCTTTGACTCTTGGGGGTGCCTCTAAGGTAGCTGCTCCTACATGCTGCAAAACTCATTATGGATGAATTAATGAAGTGGGATGTACACTTGGCATCATCCATGTGGTACGCACTAATGCATTATGTATTTTTATTTTAGGGCATGAGCAAATCAAGTTTGTTTGTCAGGTGTATACCAGGGACAGCAATGGAGATGCATTAATTCTTGTATCAAGATCACTTCACATAACACTTAAGCATTATGTACTTTAACAGCTGAGCTTCTGTTCTCTTCTTCATATGCCAGATTGGTTTATAAGATACATATTGTACATGCTGGAGATCTTTTATATTGACTGTTGTTTCTGCTACCACTCCACATCCATCTCTGGTGTCTGTGTTAATGTTTTCTTCAGCTCCCCTAAGGTCTAAATAGCCTATTTCTCTTTTTTTCTTGTTTATCATATTCAAAACCTACAAAAATAAAAGAAAACTTGACTATGTTAAGTCCAATAAGTCAAGTCATGCGATGCTATGTTTTAGCTGACATGTTGGACATTTCAATGAATGGGTGTAGTGCACATACAATTTGTGGTTATTTGGGCCATTCAGGTTTTGAACAGTATTTCCTGTGGCATGGGAATTGTCACTCAGCAGACTGTTGAGTGGACTTCATGGCTGCCTTTCTGACATGGTTTGATAATGGGGGTTACATAGAAAATTTATCATCACAGCAAAAAGAACGAGCTGGACTCCTACCCTGTCTACATGTGTCACTCACCTGGATGGCAAAAGCAGACAGACAGTGTATGTGGACAAACTCATATTTTATGACCCATATTTCCTCCTCCAGCTGACAAAGTCAACAGCTAGCTAGGTAACTATAACATCATGAACCAAGACAGTTGCCTTGGGAGTTGGTGAAAAACAAAATAGAACAGAAAGGATGGTGAGTTAACATTAGATTAATCAGGTGGCCAGAAGTCTGATGTTGTGTTGCTAGATGTGTAAATTGACTCCTATTTGCATGTTTGCCACAAAAGATCGAGGTGATAATGTGTCAATGTTGTGTTTACAGCTATTTTTCTTCCAGCTGCTGCTTAAAATCCATATAATAAAGCAATAAATGAATATTTGTGGCTTTTAATTAATGCATTACAAGAGAGCTAGGGGTCGTGTAATAACACTGGATCTGCTTCATGTGAAACCAGCACAGTGTCCGATAACATGTCATGTCTATGTCTACATGAGCCTGCACTTGACACGAGCTCTGCTGTAGGTGATAAACCTCACCTCAGCATCATAAATATCCTGGCCTTGTTTATTGCATCTTATCGCACTGCACGCTTGACAATGGATCATTAATTTAAGAACCTTTCTAATGAATGTGAAATGAAAGACTCTCAAGCAAGCAATTCCTCTGCACTTATCACATGAGGGTAGACTCTAGTGGCTATATTTTCACAGTCCTTACCTGAGTGCTTGTGAACCTAGTGAGGTCTGCCATCGCGCTTTGCAAGTCTCTCATCTTTCACCCATGACAGAAATTACATGATTCAATGGTCCTGTGGAAGAACTGATGGACAGCCAGCTCTAAATGTTAATAAACACACTGTTTTATATAGCAGCCTTTCATTTTTCACCAATAAATACAGCTTTAACCTTGTATGTTTTGCTCCCCTCAGCTGTAAAGGTGATGGTTATACCGACATCTACAATTCAATTCCCAACCCCCTCTCAGCATAAAAAAAATGTGGAAATAGTTCAAAATGAGATTCAAACGACACGTTCCTGTTCATACACGGAGAGTACAAAAGCAAATAAAGGGATTATTAATCATTTTTTAGTCAAGCACTTGACCTTCCAACTACTCTAGCGCTTGTCCTCAAGGAATTATTCCAGTGCTGCCCGAGGCTAAGTCCATCAGGCAGAGCATATACTACTGGATTCACGACAAATGCGCTCATGAAGAGTTTGTTTTCAGAATCACAGGCCTGTATGAAGACTATTCTGAAATTTGGTTCTTTTGTAGAAATACAAATATAAGTGCATATTATTGCACAAATTATGTCAAATAATTATGCTATACAACCTTTTGTGCAGCACCTTTGTTCAAATCAATGCCTGATATGCATCCAGAGTTTCAAGCACATCAAATGATGAATTTGCTCCGATTATTGTTATGGTATAGTGTATTGACCTTTCACTGTGATGGATGCTTTTAACTACTGCAAAAAGTCTTTCACAGTGTGTGGGCGGGAAGTCAAAGCAGTTTTGATGAGCAATACACAGTAGCACCTAAAGCAAATGTGAAATATTTTCATCTCATTAAGACGTCAAAAACATATTACAGTGTTGTTTACTGTTTTCAAGACAAACTGATACTTCACCACAATGCATTAAACAAGCACACTGTATGGTACTGTGGCTCTACATTACATAATACATTTTGTTTATCTTTGCTACGAGAACGAGCGGGGAAGCATTATCCCCACGGCAGTGAAAGAATATAATCATTTAATTATTGCTTTAAGTAATGTACAGTGTAAACATTGGTTCATTAAGTTGCTGCCTACATCAATTCTATAAAAGGGGAGAAAAAAGCCAAAACCTTACCTATTGGAAGACAGTGACATCTAGTGGAAGTTATCAGACAGTACAAAACACATTTGACATGAAGGCACTTAAATGCAATTAACACATAAAAACACATACATCAATTTGTGACTGAATCACCACTATAAAGTACTATAGTATTGAACTATGTGTTGGGCATTTGTCTGCTCTATGTACTTTCTCTGATGTTACGATCACACCTGTCTAAGCTTTTTCTATCTAAATGCACAATGACTAGACTGAAACTATTTAAAACTATTAAAAAAGGTTTGGTTGTGTGAGTAGCTATGTCTGACTTCTATGCTTATATGTATTTGTGGCATTAAGAGGGCATGGAGTGGTGGTTTTAACCTAAGTGATCCTATGTGGAGTCACAAAAACAACAATGTCCTTCTGTAAAAACTAACAATATCAAGCTGTTCATTTTGTAATACATGTTTCTGAGCCCTAGGTGGAGCTCATCCTCCTCCTCTGACTTGTTGAATGACCTCAGTTACTCTGATGTTATATCCAAGTGTTTCTTTAAGGTGCTACAGTGTTTTCAATCAGATATTCAGACTAACTGAAAGATGTTACTAACCTCTACATGTTATAAAATATGATAAAGTGCAATGTGATTTCACACTCAAGCAGGTTCAACAAAACTGCAGGGAAAAAAGGGGACAGATGTCAAACACTGATGTTCACTAAACTCAGAGATGAAGGGATTTTAGGCAAATTATGTAAATATAAGTGGGTGCACCAGCATCAGTACCAGCAACTACAATCTAATGCTTCGTGCAACAACATTTAGGGCCTGCTGCCATTTATCTCATTTCATCTTATTTCAAATCTACACAATGAGTGAATGTTTCATTAAATGAAAACTCATAAAGTGACACTTGAAACCCCACTGCCTCTGCTGCACTGCATTAGTGTCACTACAATGCACAACCCATTTGTTATCATCTTTGTCATCTGCTGGATTTGTCAGTACTTGAGGCTATACTAACAAAAGCTTCAACCACATTTGTGCTCTCTGTTCATGTACACTTAACGAGCAACGTCAAGTAAGTGAATAAAAGAGGTGAATTAAACAAAGTAGCTGGTTAGTGTAGCCCGGATCTCCATTTAAAATGAGGGACAATAAATAGACAATTCTATTCTTCATGCAGTTTTTCTGATGTACATCAGTACAGTTTAGCCCGAGTTATTTCCGTGTCATTAATTGTAATGGAATTTATAAGAAATGAATGGGGTGAATATGACATAAATGATCAGAGATTTAATGAGTGAATCCTAATCGGCGAGTGTGAATTGTGGAAGAGTGCGGCATGTTGGTGTAATGGATCTGGTTTGCATTAAAAGCTATATTTTAAAAACCTCAGAGTTCAGCTTATTATGTCTGACATTTAAAAGCTGGCTGTAAATGCAAATGAGGTGACTAAGTGGTTCCATGCCAAAATTACAAATTACCAGTCAGTAAATACATTTACAAATAATAAATAAACTACTTGTAGTGTGTCACACAAGAATTAGATGAGAAGCTCAATGCCACTTTTACTTCATGGTAACTGTGCAGCTTAAGTTAGCAGCTGGTTAGCTTAGCTTAGCACAATGACTAAATGAGGAAAACTGTTAGCTTAGCTCTGTCTCAAGGTAACAAAACAACAAATACTGTATCAGCTTCAATTAACATCACACACATTGTGGTTTTCTTTCTTTATGCTAGGCTATCTATATATTTTTCTTTTTAATCTGGCTGGATAACGTGCACTCTTTTGAAACTGCTCCACTTTGTTATTTGCAAAATTTACACTTTAATCATGTGGCCTGCCATAAGTAGGATTCTTGTAAAGCATTAGTCAGATAGCCTTAGTCAGTTGCCAGTGGTTCTGTATGAAACTAAGTTGTGGCTTCTAAAATGGAGACTGAATTTAGTAGGCTTCTGTGGGTGGTCTCCTTGGAGATAAAGGGGAAAGCACTTGTAATGGGCACTCAGACTCAGATGAGTTATCGACTGTTTGTGATTATCTGTTAAAAGAACCAATTTGAGGGTTACAGAGCAATTAGATATTTATGCACAGTGCCTGGAAGTATAAGCGTGGATACCCTAAGAGGACCCATCAGTCAAAAGCTCTACATGTGGCTCTCTGATACTGACAATTTCCTTTTGTGTTTGGTCCAACTATAAAGTATCATCAGTGTTTTAATCGTGTGTAAAGTGGGGAGTGCTTCATATTACTTTTAAAATAGAGCATTTTACCCCTCTACTTAAAGAGCTGCTATTAAAACCAAAGCCATGTTATGTTATGGCGCCATGGGGGGAAATTGTTTGATTCAAGTTACCATAAAATATTGGATAGTGTCATGATGAATATTCATAAATTGCTTTAATGAAGACCTCACATTGATTAAGCCTTTTCTAATGGTCTGTATCATAGCGAATGCCAGAATATAATTGGATTACTGTGACTTTGGGAAGTACTTTGAGACAGTGCCCACATTGGAAATGAAGATGTGCAGTCTGCTAACGGCATAATTGACAAGGATGAAGATGGATGGATCCGGGCGACTCCTGTGCTCTTCCTGCCCAAAGCAGAGGAGCTTACAGCTGTGCCCAGTGCACACCAAGGCAACATTTAATTAGCTTCAAAAGACTGTTTTTTAGCAGAACCTCTTCCTGCCTATATTCAGTGTACAAAGGAAAGAGTTTTATCCTGTTTGCTGCTGAATAGAATTGGCACCATTTTAGGTACAATTCAAGGCAATCTCTTATAATTTGCACACTATTTTTAACGTAGGGGAAGAAAAGTAAAAATAGACTGTAAAGGCATTTGAATAATATTTTTTTTATTATTAATAGTTATTAATTATTAAGAATAAGAATAATGCATGAATGAATAATGAGGTTTTTTTTCTTTTTTACATTGTTGTACATTATACCATATCATCACAGAATTTCCCTATTAGCAAACTTGATTCTAAATACTTTCTGTTTATTTCTCCAAATGAGATTGTATAATCTTCTGATGTCATTTGTATGTTTTCATATTTAATTTTATGCCCATAAGCAGTTTTATTCAAACCAAAATCAAATAATCCATTATGACTTTATTTGTATTCTTGGCCACCACAGCATGTCACAAATAATCTCAATTTCAAAAACAAATTTATGCTAAGCTCATTATGATTTAACAACCCCTCTGTGTATTCCTGAACTTATATATATAACATACCATTGTACTAAATTATGCAAATCCTTTTTTCTCAATCAACTCACATTCTATTGAGATCAGAAAGCCTGCATTGGTCTGCTAGGCTGCGGTTAAGATGGTTGGCTGGCCATCAGTAAGCTTCACAGTGACGCAAACAAATTGCACTTGTCCTACATAACACTGCTTTATTCTATGCATCTAGCATGGATGGGCTTTCTTTTTACGTTATCACTGGGACACTCAGGAACACAGCTGGAACATGTGGCAGAAGGATAGCACATTAACAAAGGAGGTGACTGGCGAGCTGCAGAAGCAAAGCTGACGTCTCCTGGGTCTGATTAGCCTGTTGGTTTAATAAGCTTTTTGGCACATCCACAGTCCTTGTCTTTGTGCAGATTTCAGCTGGATTCTTGTATGAAACCATTGTGAAACGAAAGACAACCCTTGCTTGAGTTTTTCACTAGCTTAGAGACCTAATGTTAGTATTGTGAACGTCTGGATATAAGTCTGGCAATTATTGTCTTGTGCTCGTCACCTCATAATGCATACGCAACACAAAATATGTGTTTTAATGCACAAATAAACACATAAAATTACCCTCTTTATATAGGCAGTTACATAAAATCTTAGTTTGAATGAGACCTCAATGAGTTTCATCATGCACTAATGTATGTTTGATAGAAAAGCTTTACTGAATTTCAGTGATGGAAAACATTGGATTTGAAAAATTATCAATAGCCACATGTCTTATGTTATATATGAGACTACCATGTGTGTCACAGGGCAGAAAGCATTTATAATGAATGACAGTTTTTAATAAAAGGTGTCTGCTATAAGACATTTTAGTTCAATAATTTGCATATGATGATTGACCATAGTTCAAGCAATAAAATCCAAAAGTAATAACACACTGTCAAATCCAGTATCATCCATGAGTTGCACATATGATTAGTCTTTAAATTAGTCTCCAGTCTGGTTATAGAAAAGACTTAAGTCACAAAAACACAGGCCAAAGCAATAAAATAAACTAAAATTAATCTAACAAAAAACAAATATAACAAGCAGCAAGAAATGATCCTGACAGTAATGATGACATTAGGAGAAATAAATATATACAGTATAAATTTAGCTGTGTGAAACTATATGTTTGAGATAAACAGCAGCGGATAATGACACTGAGGAGTTTCAAAGTATAAATAATTAAAATTTACATTTATGTGAGATTCATAATTAAAGTAGAAGAAGACAGCTGTTTTGTCATACAGATAACAGTTAGCACAGAACCAGATGACTAATGCTCACTTGACACTGAGTATTTTTTGTCCAAATGAAGTTTTGCATGAAGAATAGAAGACCAGGATTCAGCATCACAGTTATTTTTTGAATATGTTTCATCTTCTGGAACAGACAACCAGCACATGCAGTTGCTGGAAGCAGCCAGAAGATGGCAGTCATTATAGCCAAACTGAAGTGGAGTCAGTAGCCATATTGATTGTCTCATATTCATTGATTTGTTTACCTGCAAGAGACAGGCACTCTATCAAACCATTATTAGATCCTTCATGAAAACAGATTTTTTTTGGAAGTGTTAGCTAAGCTCTTCTTGTGTACTTGCTATCGACAGTCAAGTACACATGATCAATCAAACCTTCACCATCATGATGCCACTTCAAAATAAATAACATCTGCCAAAATTTATAACAGTAAATATCAGTTACCTTTCGGGCAAGCTGGCTCCTTTCTGTCAAAATATGTTCCTCTTTGGAGAATCCTGTGCTCATTTCAGAAAATTAACCCAGATCAGGGTAATTAAGCGCTCATCCAGTGTAGCGGGAGCAAGCTTGGTCCTAAAGTCTCAAACTGCCTCCAGTCACCACCATGTGTTTTAACTGCGCGGTTACTGTGCGTGACGGAGAAAGGTTAAAGGTGTCCTAACTGCTTCTCTCATTCATCAAATGCCGCAGCAGCACAGACGTTGAGAAAAACATGACAAATGGATGGTCAACTGCTGCTGTCCGCAACATCCTCAGCTAGATCCCTTCATGAAGGTATGCGTCTTTTGAAGCAGAGAGAGGGAAATAAACAGTATGGATCTGAATCATGACCTCGTGTCCATTGTGCTTTTGAGTTAGTGATTCGCCCACACCAATAATCACTTCCCAGAGAGGCCTGAAACCATGGAAGGATTTCCAAGCAGATCTATGACACACAGAGCCTAGAGGCCAGAGCACTGTTAAACATTTCTTGTTAGAAATTTCATGATTATAAAGCACAAAATTACAATAAAACTATTCAAAAGATCCCAAAATGAGGGAAACAACTAGATAGAGACACATTCTAAAGTGCAAAGAGGTGAAAAATGACAAGAAATGCAAATTAACTACAAAGTGACACAACAAGCATAAAGAGAAACAAAAGAATAATAATGAAATTACTGCAAAGAGACACGAGAAGACAAAAAAAGACGCAATAAATGACCACAAACTGACACAAAACAACTACAAATAGATGCAGACCAACTACAGAGACACCCAATGACCAAAAGAGTGCACAATGATGACAGACACAAAACTTCAGTAGAGACACAACTACAAAGTAACACAATGACAATGAGACACAGAACAATCCAAACTTCACTCTCTACCACATTAGAAGGGTGGGGAGCCTAGTGGAGAGTTTTCTCATAATCTGTTCACATCTGTGAACGTGTCAGTTTGTTAGAATTGTTGTTGAATCTCTTAAAACTTGAAGAAACTAAAACTAGTATCTTCCCAGCACATGCCAATATACTGTAAGACTCTGCTGAGAATTGAGGTTTGGTAAATCTGTCTATACTGGATGCAGAAAGTATTCAGGCCTATTTTTATTATTTTTATTTTTCACTGTCTTACAGCCTACATTCAACCTATGTGTTTTTTAGTTATTTAAACAAAGTCTTTGAAAATTATAATTTAAAAAATTAATCTCTTGTAGTTCAAATTGTGGTCATTCTGTTTGCTTTAGTTTTTTTTTTTTTTTTTTTTTTTTTTAAAATGCTG
>OMLM01008752.1:166729-238631 GCA_900302695.1 Helostoma temminkii
TTAAGAAAGACCATGATGAAAAGAGTATGATATGACAAAAAATTAACTTTTTGGGAAGGACTCCAAGGACTACTATACGTCTGGTGAACACTAAGCACTGCTTATAGCCTGGATAATACCATGTTTATAGTGAAGCAGAATTGAGAGAAGGATGCATGCAGTACTGTACTGTATGAGACATGCGTCTAAGGTGACAGTTCACCTTTGAGCATCCATAGTCAAGACTCTTTTTGCTGAGTAGGCCAAGTGCAAAGGTGTCTGAAAGCTGCTTTTCATTTGGTTATTGTGGGTCACTGAGTGTAGATAAAAGGGTGATAAATATAAAGTGTGCAAAAAGTCCCTACAAATGGAGTGGTCATGTTTAATGGGCGGAAATGTATGGCTCTGTAAGCTTACTGCCTCCCCATACAGCCCATTGGAACTGTGTCAGAGCACTGACCTTGTTAAACCCACTATTTGCACAATTACCTGACACGTACAGTCTACAAAATAGTGTGCTGCAATTTTACTTTTATTTTATTAAGTGTCAAGAATAAATATCTTTCACGTGCTGCCATTAGAGTAAGAATAATCTATGAATAAACTCTCCCTCGCACTTACGTTATGTTGCTGTTCCTATAGGAGTCATTTGAAAGCTTTTTGTCACTGATGTATTTATTTTAAGAAATGAAGCAGACTTTTGTTTGCATTACCAACTTGCTTTTGTTGTCCTTTGATAACTTTTCCTTTTGAAGGATATGAAAGAGTGAATGAGGCAATCAGTGTTTCTTCAAGAGAGAGCCCTGCACAAGCACCCATGCAATATTAATCCAATCTGCGGAGGTGGTTTGGCTTCCAGACTGGCTTCTCCCAAGGGGAGTTCTCCATTACCTCTTACAGCTTATCTACCATTCCTTGATACTCCATAAAAAAGCTTCGACAAACTCAGAAGTTGTTCAGTTTAATACTTTTGACTTATTCCTTTCTTCGTCTCGGGAACATTTAATTTAACATTTATTTCTATATTATTGATCAGTGAGGCAGAAGCTGCATCACAGCACATTATTAATGTTTTATCAGACAAAAGAATAAAAAACCAAAACTATCTCAATTATTTTGATGCCATGAGTGAAAGTTGTACATCAGAAAAAGAAATTCACTTGGCATTTGAAGGTAAGGCCAGCGGCACTAGCTTGTCTTTTTACAAGTGCCATTTATTGGAACAGGACACAGCATTAAAGTAGCAGGTCTCATGAAAAGTAAAAGCACTAATTATTGTAGTTCTGGAGTTTTTTTTCTAAATGAATGCTTTGTAGGAGCACTAAAGATAATCACAGAGAATTTAAGACTTTATTCATTCATTATTTCATTCACTCTTTAATTACAGTGACTAATGATTAAAGTTGCTATGTAGCAGCTGTGTAAGAAATGAAAAAAATGGTCTTGTATTTAGTGAACTGGAACGTGTCTGATCTCTTAAAGTGTCAAGTTGTTGTCTTTGCAAATGCACCCAGAGTGTTCAGCTTGAAATGGAAAATGGGAATAATATAAAATTAGTTTTTGAAGTGGAGGGATGTGCCATGTTCATTCATCCCTCCACCCTGATTTCCTTCCTAAAAGGACTTCACTATTCAGTTATATGACTTCACTATTCATATAACTATCTCCTTTGCTGCAAGAGGTCACCTCACATTATAGCATAGTTGGTCATAATAATCTGCATGCACAGGCTAAAGGACTAAAGGCATTTGGGTTTGAACTTTCCAGCTAGCTTGACCTTTCCTATGTGGCATTTGCATGTTCTCCCTGTAGTTTTCCCCGACAGATATATTTTAATTATTAAGTATCTTGTGACCTAACATATTATAACAGTATATTTGCATGGTTTTAATATATTGTAATTAGGTATTAATACATTTTTTTAAACTGCTGAAAAAATAGTGGACAGAATATTCAGTTTGCACCAAATTAACAAATTCAAAGTCTTGGTATTAGTGATGATGAGTTTGTACAACTCAGCTTGTCAAACTCTGGAAGAGCAGACAAGTTTGACATAAACTGACAGCCTGGGCATTTGTTACAAATGATCAAGAAAACAATTGAATTCTATCAACTTTATTGGACTTAAATACAAAAACGTGTTTTATAGTGATTTAGTTGTTGTAAATCTGACACACTGATCATCCTAGAAGCAGAAGTGTGATGGAATTACAGATGGATTATGTGGGATCCTCATATCTGGTTACTACCAGAAACCTCCACAAGACACTTGAATCAAAAAAACACAATGTCACAAAGACAGAGTAAACTTCAGGCTGAGATTGTGAAGACAGCTGAAGGACATGGAGATGAAGCATAGAAGAAGAGCGGCTGAGGAAGAGGAAGAAGACACGGTAAGAAAATGAAAGGTGGAAAAGTCAGAAAGAAAGAACTGAGAAGGAAAAGAGGAGGTGGGAGGTCAAACAGTGAGAGAAGGATGAGAGGAGGGCAAACTAAAGACTCTGGAGAAACATCATCAAGACCAACTGAAGGAACAGAGGCCGATGATGGTGAAGGAGAAAAACACCACAAGTCCCTCACTCCCACAGAGGGATGTGAGAAAGAAGAAGCAGATGAGGCTCCAGGAGAATCGGCCCAGAATAGCAGACAAAGACAGGGGCATGATCTCTGGGCAAAAGAGACTGGAGCATAGGAAAAGGCAAACTCTGAGGAACAACAGGGTGGGAGAGAAGACTCATTGTGACACTGTGCAAAAGGAACCTCAATAAACTGAGTCCCCTCAGTTGACAATAAGAACAACGTTTTGTAAATGTACTCATTAATCAAACTGGTAAATTCAGCCCTTACAAATAAGTAGTATACTTAAGTTTATTTTATTTTTTTTATACTTCAAGTATACATCAGGTATAGTAGGTATAATTGCTAGTATACTATTTTAATAATTATTGGGACAAAATTGGCCCACTTTTTAGTTTACCTCTGATAAGTACATAAAAATATACCCTATACTTGCTCATTTTTAGTTTAGAAGTATACTAATAACAAACTTGAATGTTCTTCTTTTTCGTGCAACAATCTGAATTTATTTGTTATTTTTCTTCTTTTAGCTGATCCCTTCACAGGTTGCCACAGCAGATACTTTGTCTCCATCTCTCTGTCAACCTTTTGCATGTTTGCCTTCAGCACAAATCTCCTATATGCTCTTCCTCTTCTTCTCCTAAGGCAGCTCCGTCCTCATTGTTTTTCTCCCAATATAATCTGTATCCCTTCTCTGCATAAGTCACGTATCTCTCCTTGCCCCTGAACTATCCTACTATCCTTCCATCCTCGTCACTCCCACTAAAACCTCAGTATCTTCAGCTCTGCCACCTCCAGCTCTGCCTCCTGTCTTTTTGCCAGTGCCACTGTCTCATACATAGCTGGTCTCACTGTCTTGAAGACCTTCTCTTTCACTGTCTCAGATATCCTCTTGACACTCTTCTTCACTGCCTGTACTCTCTTCTTCACTTCTCTACCACACTCCCCATTATTAAGTATTTAGACTCATCCACCTTCGTCACCTCTATTCCTTACAACTGCACCATTCCACTACCTTCTCTCTCATTTATGCACATGTACTTCATCTTGTTCCTGATGACGTTTATTCCTCTTTTCTCCAGAGCGTACCTCCATCCCTCCAGGTTCATTTCATTTTAACTTACTCCCCACTACAGATCACAATGCCAAACATAGTCCATGGATACTCCTGTCTGTTGTCATCTGTCATCCTGTCCATCACCACTGCAAATAAGAATGGGCTAAAAGCCTATTCCTGATGCAAACTGACCTACACATCTGAAAAGTGACTAGTAGCTGTTAAATGAATATGGTTGAGGAAAAAGTTACATGCAGTTTAAGCCTACAAATTAATTTATTTACAAATAAATAGCATGATAAACTGGTGTAAATTTTAAAAAGGCTGCTAAACATAATTAATTTTTTTGCTGTATATGACTATACATTAAACAACAGCTTCATAACAGAATAGTAAACGTGCTTTTAGACATGTAAATTGTGGGCGCCATTAACTAGGCAACCAAAAAAATGTACAGGAAGTAATTAGCAGGTAGCAGTGGCTGGTTTATTTCAAGGGCCGGTATCATGTAAATCAGTGCAAAGCCCTGGCTTTAATTCTGCCGATAAGGAGAAGGAGACTGCAGGAATTGGGTCAGTTTAGGCTCATTCAGGAGCTGCAGCTGTACCACGACCAGATTCAGATGTCCTTCAGGCTGAGTCAGGAAAGCTTATTGATGAGATTTATCAGTTCATTCAATCAGTCCACCTCCATTTTTTTTTTTTTTTGCTTTTCCCTGCAATTGGCAGAGCAAGCTGTCATAGAATGCTGCATCCAAGTTGAACATCGTCTAACTTCTGCGCTCACCATTGAGGTGTTTTCAGATTGGACGATGTTTGCACTATGCTCGCCGCAGATGGTGAGGAGAAGAATGCAAACGCACAGTCGGCGCCAGTTTGTAGTCAACCAAATAAGTTACAGGAAGTGATTAGCAGGTTGTACAGTGGCAGTGCCGGCTTATGTTTAAGGAGCGGTATCAAGTATTTGTCTGTAAATCAGCACAAAGCCCGGGCTTTAATTCTGCTGATAAGGAGAAGGAGACGAGGCGCGGATGTATCAAATATGATACATCAAAAATCATTTTTTGAGCAATACCCACTCCAATAGGATAAAAAAACAAACAAACAGAAAAAGAGTCTCTTATTTGTTGGACCGGGCTTTAAAGGGTAAAGAACATCATGCTTGTTTGTATTTGTACGCTTGCAGAGAAGGGCTTAATGCATGGCTCAGTCTATGGACATGAAGGTGCAATACATGGCAAGAGAAAATTAACAGCTCTTGTCCACAAGGCCTCTTAAGAGCAACTGTATCTCAATAGCACAGGACCACTCTCCAGCTGCACTATCAACAGTTTTAAATATTTAATCACGTCTGTCACAGGATCTCACTTTTGACATTGACGTCAACCTCTACACGACGGGCTGCCAAGTGTTTCCATTACACTGACAACTCTTTCTCAAGCACCTCACTTCACTGATCAAATTGTCTTGAGCTCAGTCATAATTATCACTTTGCGGGGATGAATATAAGATAGAAAGGACAAGGAGAATGACTAAAGCACTGTAAGGATGCCTGGAGACAAGTCATGTGAGTTCTCAGAGGGTTTCTTGCTTGTTGTCACCTGGACGACCGCCTCGGTGACAAACTTCACACTAAACATCGGGGAATATGGGGCCAATCACAGTAGTAGCATTGCTGTAAATAGAACGCTTTTCCCCCATGTGTTCTCCTTCTTGTTGTCGGTTTGACTTTGAAAAAACAAATCAAAAGGTTGCAACACAATCAACAATCCACCAGTGGAAAAATAGCAACTATATGTTCAGCTCACTGGAAAGCATGGCACAGCTAAAATGCACAGCTCCCTAGAGTTAACCTGTTTACACTGCTTTCTAGTTTTTCCCTTTTAAAGGATACCAAAGTGATAAACATTCATTTCTAAATTCATGAACATTTGCTTGGCCTATTTTCTACTTGCCATTATTTTCTAAGCTTATCATGTTTTATTCATTGGGTCAGATTTTGATTTCAATAATCCTATTGTTTTGCTCCAAAAAAGTAATCTACATTGCAAATGAGGAATGCGGTGTGCTCATTTTTTCCGTATTTGACAGTCCTGCCAATCCTATCCCTCGTATATAGTTGTGCTTAATTCCTGCTCATTTTTTAATTACAGCTTGAGCGGTTCAATATCACTGCTTGATTAAAACATTATAGGACACAGGTTCAGCAATAATTGCAGATTGCCTGGCCAGAATGTGCAGAGCAAATTATTTTATTTGAGGAACATAATTACATCTACAAAATGCATCACTGTGAGCAATTTAACAGCACCTATCAGTTCTAGAGGGGAGGTTTAATGGGTCGTTTTAGTAGGCCCTACTGGACATTATATTGAATTGGAATGAGTTAGGAGAGTTAGGAATTCAGCAGGAACATTCCATATACATTGAATATTCTCAGCTATCCAGGTGAATTTATCTGAAAGTTCATTTCAACTGGGCTTTTTTGTTAGGTCAGTTTCATCGGTCAGTCAGACAGAAAGAAGTTCAGTTGCTGTGACTATATATGTATCTGACATGTTGCCTTTCAAATGACACTTTCACGTCAGTTTTGTAAAAATGGACGAGGCCTGACCTTAGTAATCGACACAGTCATCCAGTCATAAAATCTCCTTACATTTCTTCAGCATTCAGTCATCATGAGATGATTTTTCCTACTCTGAAGATTCTGATTTCAGTCTTTAACAGACTGTGATTGTCATCACTATTACATATAGAGACATTTTTCTTTTATTTGTGACTTTCAAAAGAGGGTCTCACTTGTGATTTCAGGATAATGTTTTGTGCTATAAAGAAAAATGTGTACCTAAAATGATATTATACATTTCAAATATTCTTTAGATTATTTATATAGTACAGAACAAGACATTTTGAGTTATATGATATATATTTATATAACATGATTCATAAGCAAAGAAATACTGTGAAATCAGTGTAGGATATGTCAACATGTGTTTCCAACCAGAAGACTCCTGTAAAATGCCCTGACAAGCTTAATAATACGTAATACGTAAAAAGTAAAAGGCGAGATGCTGTTGATGTTTGGGCTTATCATATGAAAACATAATCATTTATATTTCCACTTGCCAATTTCTTATCTCAGTGGCACCACAGAACTGGAGCACAACAAAAGCAGTGACATCATGTTCATACATCATCAAAAACAGTCAGAGATGCTAGGAGCTGCTTTGATCCCTGTTTCTGGCTCTGCACCTGGAATCAGGAAGCGCTGAAGAGTGAAAAAAAGAAGCCTCTTTCAGATAAATACCACGTGCTGTCAAAATCCTTTTAAATAACCTCAACAAGACCTCAACCTGCCTTCACTGTATTCAAATCTCCTCATACAAACACCGGCAACATATGGCAATATATTACACCCATCTCGCGGTGCAATGGCAAGACATTTAAAAGCCATTTAGCAATCAGTTCTTCATCTTGAAGTTACCTTGATGGTTTGTCTGCTCCACCACCTAAATGTAATTTATGGGTCAGTGTGTCATCACCATATTTCTTTGTTTGCTTGAAGAATAAAAAGCAACCAAAATAATATAATATGTGTCAGTTCATTGACAGTTCATTGATGAGAAAAAGCATCAGTAGTGGAATACTGGAAGTACTGGAAGTACTGGAAGTACTAGAAGTTCATGTGTCTAATTCCATGAGGTTCTGCCTTATTTCTTAATATCTATCTTTGATTTTTATATTTTAGACAAACATAAATAATACTTTGCATTTGACTGAAAATATTAGTTCCTGTTTGTAGCAAATTATCTCTACCAAAGAAGTAGAAAGGTTTGCCTTACGGGTTTGAGTCCATCAGTGGTAAACAGAATCTGTTACTATTGAATGTGTGATTAATACCCAAGTTGATGACTTTATTATTTCAATCATTGATTCCATTATTCTTTTAAATCTTTGAACTAGCAGCAGCAAAACGTAAAAAGAAAAAAAGTTTTTTATGATCCTGCAGATTTTGAAAAATGTGTCTTATTGATTCCACCTCCTTCAATAGCTGTGTGGAGTCAGTCATCCAGACGATGCTTTTGACAATTTCACAGAAGACCAGCAGGATCAGGAAACTCTAGACAGCTGTCAAAATAGTGACAGACAAAGCCAAGTTTTGAAATAGCTCATAGCCAATCAATTGGTTGTCACCTGTTAATGACAACAACACAGTCAATAATTTGACAAAAAAACAAAAAACTAAAACCTTTCTTAAAGAGGTAAACCTTAGAAACAACAGACAGATGTGTATAAAACACATTATTTTTTATCATAAAAGCTTTAAAATGCACTATAAATTATAATCTAGTTCATGTGTATACAAATATTTCTGCAGTTTCACCTTAAAGCTTTACTTGCCTTCTGGCCCCTTGATTAACTTTCAAAGTTCACACAGCTTAAGTGATTCAAAAAGATTGTGTCACTGAATATGAAAAGCATTTTCTTTTGAAGCCTTTGAATTTGAAGTGTTTTTTAGAATGAATTAATGTACTAAAGAGTTACTATATATCAATATTATTAATAAAGTTGCTATGATTGTTTGATGTCTCGTCTTCAAGCTTCTTTGAAGATGTTATGTCAATACTCAAAAACAGACTCCGGTGAGGCAAAGTTGAGAATTTATTTCCCCCTTGAGGTAAGCTATTTAGACCCAAACTTAGCACCGCGCACCACAGATCATGATGCTGCCGTCACCGTACCTCCCCACTGATTATGTTTTCACAGGAGTATTGTGGAGTGTTGTGGGACTCTTAGATGTTTTTGTTGGAAAACAGCTGCTTACTCCATCTGTCCTGCCATGTACACCATCTTCAATGCAGCCATGCACAATAAGTCGTGTATGATAGTCTCATGAATGGATGTTAACCAGCTCCAATGATTCCTTTAAGACTGTTGTGTTGAGCTTTTGGAATCATCTTAACTGGAATTAGGCTTTTGGAGAGGCCACAGAACTAAATATCTCTGTTTAAAGAAATTTTGTCTCTGGACTGATGAATATTTGACTTTGCTGTAACCAGCTTTCAGATTTAGGCAAATAGACATTTCTTCATCTTAAGTCTCCCGAGAACTCCAGGCCAGGATAGATGGTTAACATCAGGATTCCTCTCAACTTTCAGCTATCTCCAAATATTTGTTTTCTATGTTTAAGTAGCTGTAATCTACACCTCCAGTCTCATTTCCTGTAGCTCGAGGTTTTGTGTATTAGAGTTCCCAAAGTTTTTCCAACCTATACTGTGAATGTCGAACAATGCGTACACTGTGGGCATGGTGGCCTTGCAATGGAATGGAAGGACAGATGGACGTGAGCATTGTAATACAATAATTTGTGTATCAGTAGTGAAGTGTGTGTTCCTAATTGTTACTTAGATCATAACCTCTTCCCACACAGAAAGAGCAGTACCACTGTGGTACACAGTTATGAAAGGCCAAACCCAAAAGTAAAGAAAACAGCTAATAATGAATTTAAAACTAGCTTAAAACATAGAGCATTTGTTGAATTGAAGTACTTGCCACCAAGTCATACATAGTGGATAATAAGTGTGTCTTTAATAATTAACTACCACATAGGATAGTAAATAACATGACTTACTATGTGTCCTTAACTATGTAGTAAAACAAACAATAAATGTTTGCTGTCTGTCAGTTGCAATATCTTGCAATTGCTGGGCTAATCAGAACTTCCTTGAAACAGATAACGGCCTCTTTTATGTTTTCTTGCTTTCCCATCAAATATTAATTCAGCATCCTTGCCAGTAACCCTGATGAAAGTTTGTACTAAATTGGCATAGCGACCAGAGAAAACACAGATAACCGGGTTGATATTGACATTGCATCTGCCAAACATTGGCACAACAGTCAGCTTGGAGAGAAAAACCTAAATCAAAAATGACATCAAATCAAGAAATTTAATTTTCAGTCCTTCAAGTTTCTACATTGGCAGTGAGGGGAAGAGTGAAGGAGGTGTGAAGCAGTGAAGCAAACGTTCAGATGAATTTCTGAATTATGTTCCTTTGGTTTACAAGGCCTTGAAATAATTGTAATTTATTACAGCGTGTTATTATTTTCCAATTACTTGGATCTCATTGGAAATGGGAAGTGAATTCTATTAGCAACATCATCCAAGCTTTGCTGAAAATATACAACGTTTCTCTGTTCACACTAAGTTCTCCTTGAGAGAAAATACATCGGTTGTGGAGACGGGAAAACAAAGCTACCTGATCCACAAAGGTTAGTAAATTAAATTCAGAGTTTCCCGTCAAAGCTCATGATTAATATGACTCCAAGCAGGGCAAACACTATTACAAGCAGCAAACCAACACATGAACCTGTGATCTTTGGGGATAATCTGATTGATTTTTCCAAGGAATGAGCTATTATCTACAATCGGTTGTCTTGGGGTGGGAAAGGGATAATTAAAAGGATACAACAGAGGTGAAAGCACGAAACAAATGAGGATGAACTCTAACGATCTCTTGCCAGTGCTGCCAGCTGGTCAAAAATGTTGCCTTATATCTAAATATCTATTAGATGGATATTCAAATTAAATGTTCAGGCCTTCAAGATGGCAAGAGGAAGAATGCTATTGACTTTTGTGATCCTCTGACTTTTCCTTTAGCAGCACCAGAAGATGATATCTGTGATTATGAGTGAAATGCCTGAAAAACAGTTGGATTGCTATGGAATTTATATTGAAAGCCAAAGACATCAAATTGTGTCTCCTTTTCCCTGCCACACTGTGCTTTGTACCTGTTTAGGTCTCGTTTTATTTTTCCAGACAGTGTTTATAAATGCCATTGTAAATTGCACCGGGCATTTATGAATGCTGCTCCATGCTCCATCACACATGTGCCAGCACAGAGGGCTCTAGGACGGTGCTGCTGACTGCCAGAAAACAAATTATGACCTCTTGGTTTTTGATAGATTCCCGCTGGTCAGCCACAACTTGATTTCCACCTGATGGCTGTAATGTTGTGTTGGACTGGGGTCACCATGACCATCTGTTAAATAAGACCTTATAGGTTGTTTGTAATAGCAGCAAAAAAGCAATAAACACGTACATCTTACTATCTGATGACATCTTGTGACTGCAGGGAGCTATACATGGCCACCAACTATTCATTCCTTCAAAATCTGTTAGGTAGAGGTTGGGGTGAATGGTACAGAGCCCATCTGATGACATTTGGGAGAAAAAAAAAAGACTTACTAGAGCGTGGGGATGAGATACTTGTGGCCACAACTTAATAACGCATTAACGACGTATTAAAACACATAGCCACGACTTAAAAACACGTGGGAAAATCATATTATAATGAGTGGCCACACCTTATTAATGCGTGGGAACAAGATCATTCGTGTTCCACAAATTTGTCATTTCACCACTGTTAAGTTTGTCTGAAGTAGAATTGTGGTGTTCTATCTGGGGACAGGCCTCACGCATGATCACTCTAATTTAAGGACTATTTTTAATTGCTTATTAATTAAAAATCCTAGGACTACATTGTGTCATTTTACAAAATCACATATATTTGAGTTGCATACTCATGTGCATCCTAAGGACTGTTTAATTTAGTTTACGCAATCGAAAATGTGACCCACATCCAACAATTCGATTTAAAAGAATATGCCTTAAAAATAAAACTAAATCTTTTGATTCTTCATTCAAATAAAGAAATCCACTTGTAATACTCTCAGGATTTACAACTATTTCATGGATAGTTAAAGATATAAAAAAAAAAGATTAAAGAAATGTTCCTTTCTTTAGTATGATTCAGTATAATTTTATTACAAGAATTCTCTAAGCTCAAACGATCATCTGTTTAATAGGGAATAGCCTAAAATTATTTAACTACTTTTTTCATTATGGGGTTTTTTCCCCCTGCACAAGTAAATGGAATATTTTAACTCATTTGTATTCTGGTAAAGTTTCTATGTGGTAAACATGAAGCAGCTGGAGTCATGAAGTTCTGAATATCATTGCTGCATTCAAGTTAACACCTGAAATCAAACACTATCATGCATTTCAGCCATGTGGTTAATGAGGTACATTATAGAGGCGTTAAAGAAGAAGCTGAGGTTTCTCTTCAGTTTGAGATGTATTGTCATAAAATGCGTTCAAAGACTGACCAACAATATGCTAATAAAGACACACACCTGGACTTAAGAAGATAATCAGCTCCAGTGCAGTGCAGAGACTGGCTTGAAATGTCTGCAGGGCAAGTAAACATGTGAAACCCCTGCCATGTAGTCTTCATTAGCACATACTGATTCGTCAGTGGGTCATGACACTAAACTGAGTGCTATGTGTTGTTTCCGTAGTTCAATTTTTCTCTTTACCTGTTGTGTCTCCAGTGAGAGCTGAGAAATGCTTAAGACTTCAACCTTTAGCATGAATGTAAACAGTGTGTGACTGCAGCTTCAGGACTAGGAATCATTATGCTACACTCACTCACTGCCACAGAGCCACACAGTCAGAGAAACAGCACACAACATTCTTTGCAGTTTCAACTCCTTACTGTGCCGCTTACAAGTTTGAAATTTTAGACACATATCTTTTTTTGCAGCACCCATGGACTAAGTGGTACTGTAAAAATCTTCCTATCAGATAATATTTCGGTAGCTAGTGAACTTGCCTCGGGGCTTTACTTAATGCCAGGTTTACCTCCCACTTTATAACACCTTGATGTGTGGGTGATACGGAAGCTGTCCCTGAATATGAAATGATGTTCACATTTGAGTCATAAATGTCACATCAAACCAAGGGATAAAACCAAGTTATGTCCTTTAAGCCTATTAAAAAATGACTCTGTCATATATTGTGCCTTTATGAATTTCAAATCAATGTAGGTTTATATATAAGTCATTTGTTATTGGCGGCTGGCAGCAGGACTTGTTATTTCCCCTGGCATGACTTCAGACAGAATCCTGATGGCTGCCTTGATGGATTTTAATGGAAGTTCAGTGAGGAGAATTGACAAAATTTGCATGTTGACAAAGGATTGGAAGGCAATAAGATAATGGAAGTTCTCTATCTGTGTCCCAGATCAGGGACATAATCTGAACCCAAACCTATTGCAAAAGAAAATGTCCATTCACAAATTTGTACCTAGTATGGCTGGGGTATGCACAAAGTGAACTAGTTCATATCATAAGCTTTGTGTTTAAGATTCAAGATGCAACGTCGATGAACTACAACAGGACAAGCCAGGGTGAAATGTAGTGCAGTAACAGTAATGACATAAATTGATGATGAGTAAATGATTATGATGATGTTGACATCCCCATTTGTAGTATGAACTGTCTATGAAGTCTGTCCTAGCATAAACTAGCCTTAACAATGATGCTCTATTTGTCCACCATGACCATCAGATATTTTAAGTTTTAAATTGTCGGCAAAACAAATAAAAGGATTAGTTGTTTACTCCACAGACCATTCATTTTTCACTTTGACACTTTTTGACATAAAGTTGGATATTGTTGGTCAGCTATGATATTGCTACTACCACTGAAACAAATTGTTTATATATTTGTGTTTGCAAATTCGCTTGCCTCCAACCCGCTCTTTTGAATTTAACTGAATTGAATGTGAAGTATAAACTTGTCACTTGTATTTACAATTTATAGATCATTTGAAGAACCTACCTGGTGATTAACTTTGAAATGTCTGACTTTACGAGTTGACAAGGAGCACCCAAATGCATCATTAGCTTTAGTCTGTGAGGATAAACTGTCTCATTTGAGGAAGAGTCACAGGTTCAAGCTCACCTTCAGATCCATCCTCTGAAATGGAACGCAGCTTGTAAAATCCTCTTTGGTGTTGTTAGCAAGTGATTACTGTTGCTAATTCATTTTGGCCCTGTTGCTCATCTCTTAACAGCTTCATCTTTTATTTACACCACTCACCCACTGTCGCAGGTGCAGACCAACAACGCATAAGATGAACAATGCTCTCAGTCTCCTGATACAAATATCCACTAATGTTTAATATCAACTGACATTTTGCTGATTACTTCAGATTATTGCACCCGTTGGGACTGCACTTATATGAATAATATAATTTACAACGTCCATGTTTGTGATTGCATATACAGTAAATGTTTGGCAGCATGTGCCTGTGCAGAATAACAATCACAAAACTGTGCTGTGCATCAACTGATTAAGTTGTTCACACAAAATGAAGCCAGTTACTCTATCCACACACACACGTACGCCCACGCACGCAACTCCTTCCCCTGCTGTGGAGGATATTTTCAATTAATCAGGCTCACTCATCAATAATGCATCACCCCTGCAGCCAGTCACTCTTCTCCAGCCATTTAATGAGGCAGCTCAGCAGAGGAACACATCCACACATTACTCTTATTATAGACTATGCTTAGGAGCAAAGCCACTGTGAACACGGCAAGTTATTAAAGTAATGCCGTCATTCGTGCCTTCCTGTCAAATCACAACCCGTCAAAGGCTGTTTGCAAAAGGGCACAAATGACAATAAGTAAACACAGAGAATGCCAATGTGTGGCTCCTTGTCTCCTTAAAGTACTTAAAATCTGCTGCAAAAGAGACTAGAAGACGTTTGTCAAGAGAGATGAATTATTAAAACCAACTTTACTGTGACAAAGTAGAATGTCCAGGTTTCATAACATTTTTAAAGTTAAATTGCAGTCCTAATTTAAGACATAACCCAGAGATTCACAAGAGCAGCTGTCGAGAATAAGCTCCAAATAAATCTCCTGTACAGTACAGTGAATTCTCTGAAAAATGTTTGGGGTGCACTACCGTTTTTAAATTAGGTGTGGTGTACAAGAATCTTAGAACACACTGTCACTGTCTTTTTGGTATTGATGGCTGAAAGTACTTCAAAAATGTTTTCTGGCAATGAAACGTCCATTAAGTTCTTTTTTTTTCTGACCTCACTAATACATTTATTGATCAACAAATATTCCTTTGTAGCTTTAGCACTTCATTTATCTGCTGCCAGCAAAGGAGCATTGTCAATTTAAAGTTAGAGGATGGAAAGCTGCAACAGAGTTAATGGAATTGTAGAAGCTCACAGAAACTAGGAAGAGTAGCTTTGGTACATGCATAACATTTTAAAGACGAGGACCTACATCTGTATTTCTCAGTCCTATTAATACCCCTCTTAGAGTACGTTATCTTGGAAAGACAACACTGTTTTTGTCTTGGGGACAGTGCCTTTGCAGCACCTTGCTTTCCTAATTGATTGACTGCTTTTGCTAACCACCCAGTTCTTCACCTTACAGAAAAAAAAGTGTGACTACTTGTCTAAATCACAATGCTTCCTGGATACCAGATGATTTTTCTAGATACATCTTTTCATATCGGTTGTACAGAGTCATACAAAGGTTTTGTATTGTACTGAGAGGAATGTTGATTTTATTGTTAAGAACTTTAATTTTCCTTCAGAGTTTTGGACCACGGTGCCAGTGTTGTGCAAATTCACACCTCAGAGATCTAGGTTAAAGTTTGGTTCAGACAGATTAAAATAAATCTGACTCATGTTTACAGATCGCAAGTTCATAGTCTGAAAAAACTAACTTCACAATGATATTTCTATTCTCAGTCCTTTTTAAAGGATTAATAAGTCTGTGGAAAAGGCACAGCATTTTTACTTAAGTAGCAAAACTTTGAATATGCAAAAGAAAAAAATGTTTAATGAAAATTTATGATTGGCTACTTTTAGTCTTCTTCCTTTGTGGATGCATTGGAAAGTTTCTTGGCATGTTCACTCTGCTAGGTGCCACTTGCTACACCTTTGGCAGTGATATATTTTGTGAGTTTTCCACAGAGGATGCAACAACACTGGACAAAACACAAACACAAATAAAAACAAAGCAGCATTACAGAAAACAAGACAGGTTGCAATGGTCAAGGCAGGATTACAACCAGGCAAAACTGCCAAGGAAACCCCATAAACACATCATGTTTGTTGTGCCCTGTCTTGCAGATGCATCATGTGCCATTATCTAGTGTTAAGTTCATATTTCTAAATAATAAAAAGCCAGTAGCTGTTTTTTTGCACAGGGACTCCTTAGATTAAGGTAAATCTGTTTATGGTGGTAGTGAATGTCATGTACACTGCTACTAGATGAACTGTTAAGCATCACTGCCACTGAAAACAGATGAATCCCTACCTAATGGCTGCTGAGTACATTCTAAAATTTAGATACAACTTACACATTACTATACACTACGCACCAACGAAGATGACACTTCATACTTTTACTCTCTTTTTCTTCTGTCTGTTTGATGTACGAAAACTACTACATATTCTACGTATGCATTTTCCTATGTGCAAATGACTCGAATTCCCTTTAGAATTTCTCTCCAGAGTAGTGGTGCTCTAGTCTTGTACATTTCATCTCCTCACACATATTTTTTTTTTGCCATGCAAGCCAAGAATGGAGATCTCCCAGGAACACAAACATATGAGCCGAAAATCTGACCATCTGGCTTTTGCTGCAACTAAAATCGCTAGAGATAAGAGAAGAGTGACGGATGCACCTACTCTCTTATCGCCAGTCAGTGTCAAGATGTCTTTCTTTTAAATAAATCACTGTTGCCGGAAGTATGTAGTGAGTCTATAGTGTAATTGAATGTAAGACCTTCTTGAAAGTCCCTGTTTTGCAGAAAATAATTCAAGAGAAAAGAAAGAGAAACTCATTTTAAATTTGATTAGAGAGGTACAGATAGCTGACAGGGTGGAATAGTTATGGGAAGGGGGGTGATACAAAGTCTGTGTAATGGCCAGCTTATCTTTGGATCTCCCCATGCAGGAATTCCTCACCCAGTCAGGGTTTCTGTCAGTTCTTTACTACAGTAGATAGCTTTCGTTTTCTGCCATCAAAAGCATATGAAGCGAGACTATGTAAGTGAGAACAGGGAATTGAAATCCTGCATTAGTTATTTCATTTCTAAAGACTTTACACAAGCTGTTGCTCTACTGTAATTTCCAAGGCTCAGTGTGACCAGTGTCATAGGGACTGTTCCTCCTCCTCAAGACATAAATTCCACTAATTAGAGATAAAATGACTCATGGTTGATGAAGTTATGCTAGATGGGGCGCCCACACAAAGACTCAGGCACATATTTATATCCTTTTTCTATCTCCTTTATCAGTTTTACTGTGTATAACATAAAACATGAAGATAATCCCCTCTGCAGACATGCCGCGCCTAGACATGGTTTAGGAGAGCAGTGGCCGTGGCAGCACTTTGACAGCATGGTTATGGTTTCTGGGTCCCAGTAATGAAGGACTACTGAATGTGTCATCCAGGAAAAGAGCCTCTCCCTCATCTGTCGGCCAGCCAGCTGGATTCAATCCTACACACCAGAATAACACCAGGCCTCAAACGCTGTAGCATGACCACCCTTTGCTTTAATAAGCAGAAACTACTCATTAAATCACAAGAGTGGCTAACCCTTTCCATAACAGAATCGGTAAACTCACATTTGTCAGACAACAGCTAAATCATTTAGATGATTTTGTGTTTTTTTCGCTTTTATCTTCTTTTCTAGCTCACACATCATTCTGCTCAATTTTGCACAGTTAGCAACCACAATGGATGAAACATTAGGAACAGAGCAGCCCTGCACAAAGTAATGTACAGTAACCGTACGATCAGAGAGCACCATGTGCCCTACAGACATCCACGAACAAGAAGGGGGATTAACCAAAATGTCATGAGAGACAGGCTAATCTGACATGATATTGGGTTAAAAAGTCAAAAAGTCAGAAACTTCTCAAAGCAAAATCATTAATGTCATGTCATATTGCTAAGCAGAGAAAATTCTATTTCCACAAAGTTTTATGTGACTTTCAAAAGGACCGGTCAAGAAGTTTGAACCATTTGGGTTTAGGATAAATGGCTTTAAAAATTATGTTTGCACAACAAACAAGCAAAAGAAAAATATAACTTAAATTCTTAGAGAACAAATTCTTCTTTTTAATATCCAGCACATTTAATTTAAAATTATGTCACTTCAACAAATTCAGCTGCCTGTCATGGATTCTGTCCAGTAAAAAAAAGGAAGAAATTGGCACTAAACGCTGTATAAAGCCTTAAGAAGTCTGATATATAACTGCGAGTCTGCCTCAATACAGAGATTTGCCTGAAGTCAAATTCAAAATGCCTCATCTGTTCTGATCTCCCTGCGCTATAAGACCAGACTGGGTTTCATTAGCAGTTGGCGCTGTGCTTTACTGGCACGAAAGGTCCCATTTTCACTACAGAAATGACATGCCACCAGCAGCAAATTGACAATGCACCATAGTTCCTCACAAGTCAACTGTTATTAATAGCAATTCCTAGGATCTGCACTTTCCCATACCCAAACGCAGCTTTGTCATCAGTGGCTAAATTTGAACAGTGGGATGTGAGAACCTCACAGGCATTGTTTACCACAGTGAAAATTACCAAGTATAAAAAAGAGTGGCCTTGCCAGCTGCTTACACCATGTCAGGAAAGTATATGCATCCTGCACCTGTCCTCTGTCCTCTGAAGGACACAATCACTTAAGTTCATATTCAGGTTTTATAACTCTTAACAATAATGGTGTTGCCCTCCTTTAGTGGGCTAATTCTCCAGCACAACAGACTTATACAGTATCGATAATTACTCCTCTCCACAATATCAGGCTGTTCCCTGACTGATGGTAGCTGCTGCAAAGGTTAATTAATGAGCAGTGGCAGGAGCAATGGCTGCCAGCGAGGGAGAGGCTCTCCTGAGAGTTGGACTCGCCAGTGGGGAAAGATAAAGGGGAAACAGGGAAGGGTATGACTACTCAGCTGAAATTGAGTCTGCCTTTTCTATCTGGATAACCTCCATGTACATAATAGTCTGAGAAAGCTATTTGATCACTTACCCATGCTGCTGCATGGAAGTAGATTATATTCTGTCTTTTCATCATTTTTGTTTAAAACCTTATTTCATGCAGTGATTATGTATTGGTAATCAAACACCATTCATAATCTTAGCTTAAATTACTTCTGTAAATCTGTTTCTTGCAATCAGACATCAAAAGGTTTTCACAAAGTATGTTGGTCTTTCTGTGCAGCAGATGTTTGAAGTGTTATTTTCAGATGAGAAACAAAATCTGTGGAAGCACACTCTTACATAGAGTATGGCTTTATTTTTACCCAGTCTTGCCGATGCCATTATCTGTATTTAATTGGCTGAGATCATCTACGCAGATTTGCACTTAATGTGTGAACTATTCTGACTTTCCTTTTATGTGTCATCCTGTTAAAAGGTAGTTTGGTGTTAGATATAAAGTAGTACATCTGGTACAAATTTTATATAAGACCACTTTTAAAGAGGTAAAATTGTAAACATTTGCTAAATTGTGAATAGTCTCAATAACAGCAATCAAGTTTTTTTATTAAAATTATATTTCTCAAGCTAAGGTCTGCAGCTGTAAAAGACTCCCTAATAGAGCGCTACAAGGTATCAATTTTGCAGTTAAACTAATCAATAACATCATTCATTATTTAAGTAGTTCCAGCGTCCGAGGACATAACCCTAGGACATAATCCTACTGTCTCATTAGTGTTAGTTATAATAAGTAAGTTGTGGAAGATGTTCTGAAAAATCTCTCAGGCTGGTTTTCCTACAGCAATATGCTGCAGGCATTTTGACCACAGTACATGTATTAACTATTTACTAACAGGTAAGTCATCAAGTGGGCAGTCACAGTATAAGCGTCAATAATAATTACTTAACTATAATCAATATACATTCAGCAGTCACACATACTAATAAAGTGCCAGGGGTCACAACAGACATTAGCAATCCGCAGTTGTTATTAAATAGTTACATTGATTGCGCCTGTAGCAACAAAGAAAAATAACCTGCTGTCAGTACCGGAAGAAATATTCTTACATAACTGTATGAATTCAAATTTATACTAAGCAAGAGAGTATTATCAGCAAAGTGCTCTTAAATTAAAAGTACAGATTCCACAAAAATGAAACGAGACAAAGGGCCCCAACAACACACTACTGGGGTCACAATCCAATAGTTTAAAATAGTGTATAATTTAATGAAACTGAAATTATTGGCTGATGGCTATTACACACTTCTGTTTAAAATCAGAATAGTAAGAAGGCAAGATTATTTATGCACCAATAGTTCCAATCACTCCCAGATCCAGAATGAATCAAAATAAGCTGCTTAACAGCCAGCGTGTGCTTGTAGAAAGTCTGGACTTGTAGAAACCTCTCTTCCAAAGCATCTGCCTGAGGTTTTCTCTGTGAATAATGTGCCTCTGCATGAAAGGATTAGGCGGAGAGGACCCTGCCAAGCATTCGTTTTACAGGAAGGATCAAGAACAAATGAGTAATAAAATGACTGACTCATTGAGACTGTTCTGAGACATGAGATGCGGCATGTGCTCTTTCAAAGTCTGCTCCTAATATGTTCCCATCTCAGCTGGAGCATGACATAAGAATTTCCTGACATGTTTTTAATTGTTGGCTCCTCCTTGTCATGCACGTTACCCATATAAGCAATTAGGCTTCTGTCACCCGTGTCTAATAAAATAGAGATTTTGCTTCTACATATTGCGGCAGCACCAAAGCATCTGCATGAGTGGACATTTTACTAGTGACTTAACAGTAACCATAGTGAAGGATGAATAAATCCTTGTAGGCAGTTTTACTAAGTTTAATAAAATCTGCAGTTGATAAGAACTGACGTTATATAATCACGTGGTGCACACCGGAATCATAGTGTAAGATAATTTAGTGCATCAGAACAAAGAGCGATTGTCAGTATCTTTGCATTTATTATTTTATTATGTTATCTCCAACTCCTGCTCCAGAACTCACAGAAAGCCATAAAGTCATAAGGAAATGATTGTAATTCAAGGCCACAGAAGCAAGGAACCATATCCCCATGAGCAAATACAAAACAGAGTTGGTAACAGGATTGCAACACCAAAGTGAAAGCATGTCTGCCAAGTCTACACATTCAAAGACCACAAACATCAAACGGGTTTTCCAGGCAGTCAAGGGTTTCAGTGTTCATAGAGGAGAAAACAAACAGGACTGATTCTAGCTCAGAGGAGATGGATATTTCCAGATGCAACGGAGAGGCTATAATCGAGTGCACCATCTGCATGTTACATCTGCATGTATCTGCATGATCCATTTACATTACAGAAATGTTTAAGCAAGTCAGCATCAAAGGTTACAGAGGAGAGTACATTTTTGCCTAGGCCAAAGAGCAAACATCACAGAGTAGAAATGGTCTCTTTTTTTTCTTAAGATATAATTGATATTCATCCTCTGTTTAGTTCACTGTTCACTGAACTTCACTGACAAAGGCCCAAAAACATCACTGGATATCTGTTTGACCATGACAGGAAATGGAAACTTGTGCTGTTTGCATATCCTCTAGGCCTTTATAGTGAAAATAGAACAGCAATAAAGCACAGGGTAAGCCTTGATTATGGCATTTTGCAGATGAATATGAGTAACTGGGGGGGTGCTTTAGAAATTGCTTTGACTAGAAATGCATCAAGGCTGACAGTTTTTTTCCAGTTTGATCCCTATTAAGCAATTCCCTCTGATCTAATTCAGTAAATGCCAAAGGGAGTTATAATAATCATATTCATTCCTGATCCTTTGGGATATTTGTCTTTGGAACCCATAAATACTTCTAACTTTCTTTCTTCTAGACGTAATATCTTCAGAGGTTTATATATCTTCAGATGTTTTATATTTATTTTATATTTTGTTTTATATTTCCAAGCTAATCGAGTACATAAAGTTAGCTTTGGAAGATGCACTAAATCCCACATACAATCAAAAGAGTCCCTGTGAAAGTGCTACCGCCGTGTCAATACAAGAAGCATGGCGTGAGCAACAGCAGCTCGCTTGTTCTATCTGTGTCAACACAGGAGGCGTTCAGGTGCAGTGCAGTTGTTGGTCTCCCTTGGTAGGTCAAGCCCAACACTAAATCACTGTGGTTACATGCATTTAACAGGAAATACCTAAAGCAAAATAATACACTTTGGCCACGTTTTCAGATATATAATGTAAAATGTGACCCTCACACAACCTGTGTAAACAGCTGGATGTATTACAATAGAAGCATATGTTTCACTAATGGACATGAGACATCTTCTGTGTAGACACACCGTAAGTCACTAAACCATATTGACATCTTGGAGCTTCAAATAAAGTTACATCTAATATTAGGAAAATAAAGTTATTTATATGCAATACAGCACGACTGTCATCTGTCTCATCTCTGACTTACTTAGAGTCTCTACATTGCAACATTTCTTTTACAGTTTTAAAAGGAAACAGAGCCCAAAATTCAAACATTATAATTTATGACAGCCAGATTAGTCTCCATAAACCTACAAAGCAGAAACCAAGACAATCAATGGATACCAGTCTTATTTTTAATGAGCTTCATAATGTATCTGTTTTAAACTAGTAAGTATCTCTTGATCCCCCTGAAAATAATTCCAGTATTAAAATATGGGTTGTGCACAAAAATCTGACATCACAGATTAGCAACAGAAAAAAGTAATTTTTCATCTCTTTTCTAAGACATACAGTAAATACTCTTGTTCTAGGACGCTCCATTTAACATCAAATATATGCTGAAATTCAGTGAATATCCTCTGTACGTAAAACAGCAAAAGTTCAAGGTTTCTCAGTAAAGTTTCACTCAATTAAAGAGTGCTACAACTATGTGTGAAGAGCTGTTGGGGGAAAAGAATGGTAAGTGAATTTTCTTCCATCTATTTTAATGTAAAACATTCCTCCCTCATAAACATCTGTTGCTGTAGTCTGTTCAACATCTCATAACAACCCAAACAAATACAACTTCAAGAAAAAATAAATCTTCAACAGAGAAATGCTGTCATGTTTTTCCTCATCTTCTTTTCAAAATGTCAGATCAGTGCAAAAAAATGACTCGTTGGCAGCTACAGTAAACAAAACAGCTCAATATCAGCTGACCAGCAGCAGGAACTTAACTGGCAGACCTGGTGTAACCCAGCCTCTTCATCACACTCCCACATATATCATCTATTAGTCTGATGTCCTTCCGTGGCATATTTTGTCTCCACATGTTAATATTCCTGGGTGAAATGTCTCCTTCATACATTAGATTGTACAAGTTCGTGGAAGTGGTGAATATAAGTTGGTTGAGCGCTGTGGGTGAGATGGGCACCCCCAGAAATGTGTGTATGTTCTCCGCGGTTTCCTGTGGTAAGTTTACCACGTCCTCAAACCTCACTCTGAGGTAGGACTCCTCAGGGAGGCTCTCACTGACCCTCAGCACTGCTGTGGTGTGAGCCAGCCACAGATGAGCCAGTATCAGAACTGGGTTTGTCTCTGAACGGGACAGCAGTCTCTGGATTATTTTAAACTCTTGTGCCACACTTGGGCACCCATCCCTGACAGCATCCTCCTTGAATATCAAGGAAAGGTGCTGCGGGATGTTTTTAAGGGTGTAAAGGCTGGGTTTGCTGTTATAAAGCATGACATAAATCCATGCTCGAGGGTCTCTCACCAAGTAGATTGTCCTCAAGGAAGGTCCCACTACTTCCTGAATGAAAGGCAGCTTGAGTGCCCAGCTACCACTCCGCATGTTGAGGACCACTCGGGCATTAGGATACTCCACCACATGGCGTCTCATCTCCCTGATGTACTCTGCATCCCTGTCCAGACTGGCCCTCAGTTTACCTTTCAGCTCAGAAGCTGGCTCCCTCCTCCTTGACCTTTTATTTCTGTCTCTGGAGTTGCCAGCCCTCTGGGGCTGTTTGACCCTGCTGACATCCATGAGCTGAATGTTTTGCAAATGCAACTTGGTGCTGTGGACCAATGAATACAGCCAACCCTGAATTATCTTAAACCGTCCTTGTACGGCGTCTAACCTTGACCACTCGCAGGCATCAACGAGAGAGTCAAACTCAAATTCAGTCTCAGGAATGTCCACATGTTCGGTGGGAACCCTTATGTAAACAAAGTCCGAGTTGTTGTAGAAAAGGTGCTTGAGTATTTCTGATCCCGATCCAGGCAGGGTTGTTATCACTACAGTAGGAAGGGGAAGCCGCTGCTGCTCATAGAGTTTGATTTGTTTGTTTACTTCACTTTTGGCACCCGCACCTTTCCATTTTACCCCACAGAGAAGCTGATCGCAGCTGTTAGACACAAACAGCAGTTCAGCTATCCACAGAATGAGCACAGAGAGGAGGGCATAACGCATCAGCCTGCTGAAGCAGACATAAAACTTTCTCTGCATGGTCATAAATCCTATGGCCACACAGAGAACAACCCCTGCTATCACGTTCACTGTGAATCCAAAGTCAAACAGCTGATTATCACTGCTGATTTGTTTGGGAATAAGTTGAGTCCCAAGGCCATATCGAGTGATTTGATATTTATCCTCAACTTTACAGTGACCCCCAAATCCTAAATAGGTCAACCTAGCTCCTATGTCTTTATAGTTTGTAGCAATAGACACTATCTTCTCAGTGTTATTTATGATTAAAGAAAGTCTCACTCCATTTTTACTATTATCAATAAATCTACAGTTGGACACTTTGACATATGGACCATGTAACACATATGCTACTCTGCTGACTGTGTCTGTCATTGGGAAAGTGACATTTACATACTGAGTCCACCTCTTTTTAAACTCAGCTGCCTGCTCTGCCTCCTGTATCCTGGTATCAGGGCTGTGACCCTGACTGTCAAACCAGAACATTTTATAATGAGCATCCCACACATCCATCATTGCACCGTTATATCTGTCCATGAATCTGAAAGGGACATATTTAAAATCTATGTCAAGATTGTGAAAAAAAGCACTGAATGTCCTAACGGGTGAATCAGCCCACTTCTCCACATGGTCAAGCACTAGCAAAGTCTGTGAGTTGAGCAGAACCAAGGCTCTGAACACGCTCTTTAGCCTCATAGCGGTTGAGTAAGCCGACACAGCTTCCCCACTAACAAACATGGTGTCTGTGTGTGAGGAGGCAGCAATCACCTCCCCTCTAGCATCACCCACCCCTTCATCAGTCCAGCGCAGCCACTTAGCACACTCACCCAATTGACCCTCCCATGGACTGTTACACTGGCTGGTAGGAGAGGGACTGAACACCAAAACATTGTTGAGATAGCTGTACTTTGGGCCATAAAGAGCTTCAGACACAAAAACTTGTCCATTAGGAGCAAATGTGAAAGAGTTCTGATCTGGGTGCTCGTGACCTGGGTTAAAGCTGTTCCATCCATCAACCCAGGAATAAGGCTTGTCATGGACTATGTCATAGACCGCACGGCCACCCAGTCTGCCAGACTTAAAGGAGACAAAAGTATTACCCTGGCTGTTAGGCAGCCCTGCTCCATAGGTAACCACACCCCAGTTTGAGAAAATATGCATTCTCGCTGTGCCAAAATCGTGGGGAGGCTGTGGTGTGAGATGGGAGTTGTACCAGATGTACTCTGTGTGAAGTGTAGCCCAGCGCTGGGCAGACGACTGTCCCATGGGGCCATCCTTCGGTCTGTGCTTTCTAATCTGTTGAGCCAGCCAGTTACCGGTTCCATTCCTCATGACAAATGTGTCGAGGAAAACAAGCTGACTCTCTGGCCCATAAAACCAGTTGTAGTTGGAGTCTGCGATGCCAACTGTCCTCTGAAAGCCCGGCAACAGAGTGGCATAATAAAACCAGAAGTGTCCCCGCAACCAGTTGTTCTGCGTGTTATCAATGTTGAAATGGCGCTGACCTAAGAACACATATTGTGTGATAGACTTGGCTGTGTAGCTCCCATAGGCCACTCCCTCATCCAGAGACCCATCAACAATATGATTTAAGAGAAACATACTTTTCTCCATGTAGTTCACTGCCACTTGTTTCCACATCATCGACTCTGGGTCATCGTGCGCTCCAACCACTATTGCACCAGTCAGAATGGCTAATATATTAGTTGTCTGATGGTTCTGGAGATACTGTTTCCCCCACCCTCTGTATTTGGAGAGCTCATACAGCTCTTCTGTCTCAGAGCGAATTTTCTTGAGGTAAACCTCCCTTCTGTGTTCATCCAGGTAAGAGTAAATGAAGTCATAAGCTGTAGCAAACCCAGTGAGAGAGTGTGCCATAGGGACCTCATCATTAGGGGCACTGGCCACCTTCCAGTCTGGATATTCAGCCATCCTGTCCATAAACTTGATAAGAAACTGCAGGGCAGCTGAGTCCTCTGGGCACAACAAGCAGTAGAGAGCCAAGGGAGGCAGGTTGTTCCCATAAATCTCATTCCACTTGCTTGTAAACTCCTCATGTTTCACGGGAGGCATATAAAAAGGTACGTTGGACAACATGGTGAGCACAGCTGCTCGGATGACTTTAAATATGTGACTGTGGGTTGTGGAGGACCTTTGCCTCAAGTGCAACACATCCACTTGGTTAAAATACAAGTTTGGATGGGAATCGGCAGAATGGGGTTTCCACTGCTCAGTCGCTCTGTCTTGTGTGAGCTTGACCTCCAACAAATCATCTGTAAAAATGTCTCTGTCTGTGGCATTGAAGACCCCGGAAAAAGCAGTCCCCAGTGCAAACAACGATAGTAAAAAAACAGAGTACACGACCAAGTTCACAGCCATGTTGCCAAAAGTCTGTGATAATATCTCACTATATATTAAAATTAAGCAGCTGATTGTTCTCTTCCTTTAAAACGTTGCTATGTTCAGTTTTCAGAATGTCCAGGTGCTATTATTTATTAAAAATTATGGGAAGCAATAGTCATGGTCTTTCATAAGGCTATATGATGCAATATCAAAGTTCCATGTATGATAGTCAAAAAGAGAGAAAAAAACTTTAGTGCAAAAGAAAACAATGTGCATTCGGATCTGTATCAGTTTTCAAAGGCAAGAAAGACACATCCCAATAAAAATACAAAATTTTGTTCTGCTCTTAAAAATTTAAATCCAAGGTTTAAAGAAAACCATGTATGTTTTCCTTCGTCCTCGTAGTAATATTTGTGCTGGTGAAGACTGGCATCTCCCCCTCGCTTGCGCCAACTCATATTGATCTTCTTCCCATAACATTTCCTTATGGAGAAATATCAGTCAGCCCCAATCTGTGTCCGGTCCAATCACTGCCACCCAAAGGCTCCGTGTGCAGCCCGAACGTGCTGCAACATCCACGGACATGCACCTCAGCAGACAACGCATCTCCGCAGATAACATTGCTTGGCAGAGCCGCTGCAGAGACTCCAAACTGCCTGGTGCTTAAATTTGCAAATCGAGAAACTGATCTGTGCGCATTCTGACATCCGGTTCGCTCCTCGGTTTGCTTTATCTTCCGCGATTACTATAACCTAAGTCCGAAAAGAGGAAAGTTGTCGTCACTCCTCAAGTATTCAAAGAATGAGACATTTTTCCGATTGTCCGCAGGAAACCGTAAATCAGCCTCCCAAATGGTGGATATTCCAGATGCAAGTCTGCCGTATTTATGTGATATTTGTGTATCACCTGTCGTTTGACACACATCTCGCAAGTAAAGCTGTGTATGTGTGTGTAATCTGCGGACTCGTCTCCGTTGTGTCCTCTCGACTTCCAACACAGTCAGTTTGATTGTTTTCCTGCACTGGATGGAAAATTTCCACTGTACAAACTGTAGAGGGAGCCGTGACTTCAGAAGCTCAGCCTCATGTCTCCTGTACAGAGTGGGAAGGCTGCATATTCATTTCATAGGCTTAGCGGGCTGGGTGACTTATATTAAGGTTTTTAAGTTGAGGTTACAGAGAAAGACAACGCAGCAAGTGTTCATTTGATTTGATTTTCTACCAGCTCTACACTGTAATATTATATTTTATTTTTGTCTTGTTTCCCACAAAGACTTTCAATGGGAAAACATGACAGTGTCCAAAAAATGTCTATCAGAAATAAACAAAAACAATTAGGCAACAGAAACAGCAATGCCATTTTTAAAAAGCTACTAAAAATAAATAACTGAATTACATAAATTGAACATTAGAGCTTAGAGTTTAGCCTGAAACAGGAGGAAACAGGTACTGGCTCTGAGGTTAAAGGTAAACTAATTAGTGGGTCAAACCCTTGTTAAACACATGAAGTGTAGTTTTTACATTTAGTTTTTTGCACAAAACAAATGAACAACGTTAATTAGTGAGATTTAAAAGGGCTGGTAGGCACATTTAGTCACTAGAAGCTGTTCATTGTTTACAAGCTAGTTCTCTGCCTCCTGTAATCTTACATCCAATGGACCAAAAGTGATACTGTTCTTAAAAAACTCCCAGCTATGAAGCAACCTCAAAACCCCGTCCCCTTTGAGAAATATGTGACAATATGCTCGCCCTGACATGTGGTGCCTTGGACTCATTGATCACCTCATTCTGTATATATTAGCGTTCTCTGTAGCTTCTTCACTTAATGATGGATTGCTTTTGCTTTTGTGTTCTGCAGCACGTTATCCCACAGGGACCATTGTTGCACGAGGCTTTTTTTTCCCTCTCTACCCACAGAAAGCACATGCTACAGCCACACAGTTGCCCTTATCAGGATTGCTGCAGGAACCACAATCTCTCTTAGGACCAAAATACTCCATATGGAGAGGAGATGCACTGCTACAGTTTTTGATCTTGAACACATTTGTCATATTTCTACATACATATGCTGTATGAATGTCTGGATTGATAAAGAAGTTTGAAAACTCTGCAAAACAAGTAACTGATTTATTAAAATCTTGAAACTGCTAGGACTTCTCAAGCAAATGTCGCTTCAATACATCAAATACCAACTTTGTTAAGGAACAAATTACCCATTTTATTGCCCTTTTTTAGACTCATAAATCATGATGATAGCAGAAAAATACATTTTAGTATCTCTGTAGTCTGCAAAAATTCAAGAGCTAAACCACATGTTCCAAATCAAGGGCAATGCAAAATGTGCACACAGTTTCACTACCACCTAAAAACACTGGGTGATAGTTTAAAAAAACATGTATTTTGTATTAATGTATGTATACAGAATGAAGTTATATTCAGGATATATAAAGTTATACAAAAAGTAGAGTGAATGACATGTATCACTCAGACTTAGCTCCACTGGTCAAATTTGGATTTTCAACATGTAAACCAAAATCCAAGCTTCAGAACATCTTTTAGTCTTTTAGTTTAGTTGACCTCAAGTGCATAATATTGATATTCTGTTAGAGTATGTGGGTTAAATTCTTAAACACAACTGGTTGTATGTTGTAGGTACCAATTAAGGCTGATTTAGATTTGGAAGATAATAAAATAGCATCAGCATTTTCTGTGGCCCTGAGAGGTCAGCATCGTTTGGTATCTGGTTGTTTTTTTCACTTTGCGGCACATTTTCTTCTAACTGCCACATACAGTTGTGTGAAAGTTAGTGGCCCCTCTTTTAATTCTATGTTGTCTTAAGATTAGAAAAAATACAACCTCACAAGAACTTTTTCACTGTGCCATTATGTATTTAACAAAAATGAAGCCAAAAGAAAAAACATGCAGGCAAAGAAAGTGCCCCCTTACTGCTTCCATAGGACTTAGGAGGGTAAGTTGCAGCAACATGCTGCTAATCATCACCCATTGATTAACTGGTCAGCAGGTGTGCAGACTGACAGATTTGTTGGTCTGGAGCATTAACACAATGTCAAGAGGGAAAGGCATAAGCAATGGTCTTAGATAAGTCATTGTAGGTGCACATAATTCTGTAAAGGGTTATAAAACGATTTCCAAACAATTCTGAGTCTAATATTCCACAGTGAGAAAAATTATTCACATGTGGAAAGCATTCAGGACAGTTGCCAATCTTCCCAGGGGTGGACCTCCCAGCACATTTACCCCAAGGTCGAACTGCGCAATACTCAAAGAAAAACAAAAAACACCCAAGAGCTACATCTCAGACCCAACAGGCCTCACTGTGCATGTTAAATGTTAAGGCCCATGACAGCACAATTAGAAGAAGACTGAACAAGTATGGTTTGGTTGCAAAGAGAAAGTTTCTTTAATCTAGAAAGAGCACGAAGCCATGACTGAGGTTCATAAAACTGAGGACCTGGACACCTTTCAGTCATTGAGTTGACCATGAACTCCTCTCTATATCAGAGTATTCCAGAGGTCACTGTGAAGACATCTGTTCATTTGCTAAAGCTAGGCTGAAATTGGGTCAAGCAACAGGACAATGATCCAAATTACACCAGTAAGTCTGCATCAGAAAAGTTTTGGAATGGCCTAGCCATGCTGTGGCAGGACCTTGTGCATAAAGGAAAATAAACTGAAGCTATGTAGTAAAGAAAAATGAACCAAAATTCCTTTACCTCAATGTGAGAGACTGTTCATACAAGAAATGATTAGTTAAAGTTACTGCTGCTAAAGGGGGATCTACAAGCTATAGGATAATGGAGAAACTTAATTAATTGGCTTAATTTGGTAGTGAAAAAATATATGTTGTTTGTCTGAGGTTGTATTGTCCTAGTACTAGGCTACGATTGGATAGTTTTTACATTTTTACACAGAAAAGCATATAATTGAAACGCTCGCCTTCAGACATGACTGTATATCCTGCCAAAGAGTGAAACAGATTTTCATTTTGTCTCTTTACGTGTGTTGCAGTGCATTGAGCTATCAAAGCCTTCTTACTGTATAGGTGGGAGAAGAGATGCTTAAGCTCCTCACTTGTTAACAGTACTGCAGGGCCAAGCAGCATCACAAGCCACCAACTCTTCTTTCTCCACATTTAACATGCTTGTTTTATTTTGTGAGTGCATTACAGTACATCTTCTTTCCCTTTGAAAGATGAACCACCAACCTGACCATCCTGCTTCTTGCATCTACTCCTCTGGAGAGAAAAATACTTCTGTGGGCTACGAGTTCTAACCACTGGCTGCACCTCACTCAGCGATGTCAAGGCTGGGTTTTAGCTTTTTCAGTTTTGTGCTGTGATCCTAAAATTGTTGCCTTAACCAAAAGAAAATAGTGCATCACTATTTACTTTCTATCCTCCCAGCTTGTGCATCTTTTAAAACTGTTGTGGAAGACAGATTATCTAGAAACAGTCTTTGCAGTCAGTCTTCAGGCAGCTGAAAGAGGCTGTTAATGTGCTTTATGGCAATCACTTAGATGCTGAGCTATCATGTTATATATTGTGAGCAAGCATGGAAATTATGTAAATATCTTGATAGTCATATATGTGGACTTAGTTTACAACAAGTTCAATTTAAACTACTGATTTTTAATGGTAGCAAATGATTCACTGCTCAATAATTTTATAACATATATGTAAGATAGTAGGAACTACATGTTAATTGTAATAAAAACTCAATCCTCAACCTTATTATGAGCCACATGAGCACAAATTAAAGTGTAATCCAATCTACTGACAATTAGCAAAAATGTATTTTTAAAACAAAATCCAAACAAAACTGTTTAAATGGACATTTTTTACAGTGTGCACCCCTCTGCTGTATGCATTACCCAGACTTTCACTTCCATTAATTGTCCATCTGTTCAACCTCCACGTTTCTCAGCAGAGTACTTTTGACTAATTTGATCTCCTTTTAGTCGCCTCCACTTGCGTTATGTCCTGCCTTCACTGGAAAATAGCTCCTGTAAGTGGGTCCTGAGTGAGAGCTACACTCTATGTTTCTGTGTTGCAGAAAATCATTCTTTAAAGTATCACAAACTGAAATAACTTTCAATCGCTCCTTATGTCAGTTTTTTCTCATCAGACTTGTACTGGAGTTTGAATAGGCATCCTAATTAGAGGAAGCCTCGGTGTGGTGAAATGAATGAACCACGGTAAAGTATCACTGTAATGACTCTCTCCCACAGCAGCTCTGCCCTTGGGGTTGAGCAGAAGGTGTTCAAGTGTTGCTCAGCACTGACTGCAATGGCCACGTCTGATCAGAGAAGGCACACAGTAGACTGCCAAAACCAAACATGGATTCTGAATGCACCATTGATTGACAAGTGGCAACTGGTGTCCCTAGCTAACTGTGGCTCCCCTGTCATTTATCCCAAATGTTGGCAATCTTGACTTTGCCTGTTAGGATAAACATATCTCCAGCCATACACATTGAAAGGCGAGGTATGTGCTGACAGTCTGTGCCCTTATTAAAAATATGCCATGCTGCGAAAAAGGAAGGTGCGAACCAGGCTCTTGAAAGACTCCCCTCTTTCTCTCCCTGAAGAGAATTTCAATTTCCCCCACGAGTCTCAGGTTGCTCAGTATGACTGTGTCCGGCATCCGGTCCTGTGGGCAGAGAAAGAGGGAAAATTGGCTCCAACTGCTCAAATTTCAAAGATGGTTTCAGTGTCTCTATGAGGCTGTCAATCACAATGGTCTTCCTCTAAACAACTCAGGCAGCTACACCACTCTCTGGGTGCTTTCAGAATTTCTGTGGTCATTCAAAACCATTACATCTTCTCACGCACGGAACAACAGGAAATGGAATTGAGTTCATCGTTGATAGTATTTGTGCTGTTGATCACACTTGAAGAAGATCACTTCCCAAGGTCGTGAGTGAGCGTAGCCTCCAGCCTCAGATCATAACAGGCTTAGGTACCAATATGCATGAAGTCCAATTCAAGGTTATGTCATTTGGTTGGTTCCTGTAACTATAAATAAACCTTCACAGTTCTGTTTACACTGTTGTGTACTGTTTTCATATATTAAAACATTATACTTTTGTCTGCACGTTTGCATGTTGTAATTATTTTATTCACTCCGTTGTTGTTTCACATTTGTAACTGGTTGTTAATGACTCTCACTGGTATTTGCACATCTGATGTCCTTAATACCTGCTGCTTAATGTAGCCTGACATCTGTTGTTGGTTTTCTGTGCTCATGTTGTTTCATCCCTTCATCGTTCATCCCCTCTTATTTCAGCTTGCACATCACTTCTGTCATTGCAGTTTGCACATCACTTGTGACATTTGCATTTCTTCCATCATCTGAAACATTAACAGCGACAAGAGACAGCAGCTCACACCAACAAGTAGGTGACAACATCTGAGTACGTATGTGCCACAATTCAAAATGACTGCAGCTACACTATACTATAAGTTTTATTTTTCTATTAACTCTTCCTGAGAGAGTTGAGTGGATGACCTTGTACAACATAAAGATGTAAAATGTGCAGATGAACACGTACACTATAAAATGCACTTAAACACCACACATTCAGTAAATTGAGCTGGATCATATTTTTTTTTGTGACAATACAATATAACTGGTCTTAAGGTCAGACTCCGTTCTCCATCTTCAGGGCAAAATACAAGGTGATGATATTTTTTAAAGCACACCAAGAATAACTTCATATGAATGTCTTTCACTGAAATATACAAAAAAGATTAAAAATTTGCTGCTATACAGCATTTCCAGTTGTATATGATATACACGTTTCAGCATGGACGTTTTAAAGAGAGGTTAAAGATGGCAGCTATGCCTTCCTTAGGTGCATTACTTCATGCCCCAAACCAAAAATAATTTACTTATTGACCCTCAGGGCTAGCTTGAGGGCTAGCTTACGTGGGCAAAACTATTAGGATATTAAGAACTAGAATCGATGAACACACAATAAAGTCAGGTCCTACTGTGCTTTCTTTAACATATTGAAGGATACTGCGTGTTATTTAGACATTACTGCCATAATTAAAATATTATACATAATATTTACGTATGATAGATAGGCATATACATTTTTGAGTGTTGCTATGTACTGCATAGATGTACTTATTGTACTTTTTCTTTTCTTTCAGCTTTTAGAGCAGATGATTTAAATCAGCATGAACTAAACATTCAGTCAACTAAAGTTCACAACAGTCCCTGTCACTGCCGCCGTCACAATACACAGCCACCTATGCTTGAATTGATTTTGTTCCGTTTCCCCATTTGCTGATGCAGCTATGCAGATATTGGTTTGTGTAACACGACACATTGACTCTGTAGAGGAGCAAATAAACAACCCACAAAACTAATTCCAATTCCAAAGAGTGACATACGATTTTCTCTGAGGGTGCCAAATTAAACATCCCACTGTGACTGATACATCATTTACTGCCACTGTTGTGGTTTAGCTCTTTGCAGGGCGAGATTACAGCTGTAGCGATGTTAGTTGCTTTTTTTTATTTATTTATTGCTACTTTCAGAGAGTCTGGGGTTTAATCTGACGTTGTCAGGAGTCATCTTTTCAGAGCAGACACATCAAAGAGTGAGGGGAAAGAATCAGAGTTCTCCTAGGTGCATTATTCAAATAGGCAAACTTGCTTCTTATACTTTGGACTCAACATCTCGTCAGCCTCTGCGACTGACATGTCGCTGTGAAGCAGGGGAATAGGAGATGAGTTTCTAGTGTCACTCTCAGCAGCATCCAGTGGGAAACTGCAGTGTCTCTGAACAGAGACTAAAAGATGAGAAGCGGTGCAGAGATAACTGTGCCTACTTCACATCATGTAATGTTTTGGCAGGAGAGCACAGACCTTTTTCACAACACCACTGGCCTATTCCCCCAGCTCCATCTGTGATGTACACATGGTGGTGTATGAGAGCGTTACATAAATTCATGAGACTATTTGGCCCTAATTAAAATCCATAAACAAGTGAACTTCAAGTTCATCTGCAGTTCACAGCAAAATGTCTTATCGATTTCCTGTGTTCCTCTACCAGCGAAGGAATTGTGAATGGTGGTCTGTGAGCAAAAAATTTGTCGGCTTACAAATAATCTTCCCTCCAGAAAATTATTGTGTAAATGGATTGTTGTGCTACAAGTTTTAGCTTGTAGTTTTTTAGCCAAATTTTTCATGTCTTGTTTTTGGATGGTGTAGTCTATAGAAAAATATCTCCACATATTAATGTCCCGGCAGTTGCCTACATTTTAGCCATGCTTGTGACATTGATCTATGTATAGTATGGTAATATTGGTTTATCTGTTTGTTGGCTGACTGAATTATCTCAACATCTACAGGATGGACTGTCATAATATTTTATACAGACACCTATGGTGCTCAGACAATGTATGCTAATGATTTTTGTGACCCCATGACTAAGTCTGATGTGTAGACTTGAGCGAAATATTTCAACAAGACAAACATTTGTGTTTCCTTATTCCTTATGGTTTGCTTTATTGCTATAGCCTGGCCTTAATCAATATTGTTGTATGACCAAATATGTGCAAAACTGCAGTATGTTAACATACAAACACACTTTGCCAAGATGGTCAACATAGCAAACAGTACATATAAGCTACAAAACACCATGTTAGCAACATTAGTGCCATCATTATGAGTATACTACATCTGTGTGTGGAGTATATGCCGTTAAATGCTTGACCACATTGGAAACTGAATGTGTTTATAGTTGTTCCAAATAGTCATGGCGGATGGTAAATCAAGAGAGAAAGGGACACAATATAATTTGAATATTGTGATAATACTGCAATACACAGTCTTTCTTGGAACACATACACTTGTCTGTATAAACAAGAATTGCCACAGTTAGTTATGTAACAAAGAAAAAGCAGAAAGCCAGATTTCAGTCCTGCTTTCTCACCTCTGCACAGCTGGCTGGTCGTGGCGTGGCATGGCTCTGTTATTTCAATAATAAATAATAAATTCATATATATATATATGAAAACATTGACCTGTTTTTATCTGTGCTCTGAGGTTTTCAGCAGCATGTCCTTATTGTCAAACTGCCATAATTTTGCAGACCCACAAAGGTGCTTGGAGGCCTGGCCTGAAGGAGCAGTTCTGCAGGTCACAGAGGATCTCACTTCAAAGGCAGTCAGTATTAGGAGTAACCAGTGGCTAAATATTCCCATAATCCTCTGGCACCTGTGAGCACTCACGTTCCCTACTTTGTTTAAATGCAAGCTTGACCTAAAAGAAGTGTGACACTGTCTGGATTTAGTAATTATTACTAGTTTTCTCAGTAATACACACGTACCTTAAATGCCTGAGCTTCTGTCCATGGGAGGTGCTTCAACTGCTAAATTGCATAATATTAAGATCTGAAAAATAATTATGCACAGTACGCTGTCTTGTTTTGCAATTTGTTGGAAGAAATCTATAATTTTCCAAGTTCAAAATTGCTTAGGCAAGACCGGTAGGGAATAAAATAAGTGATAAGGACAGTGGATTCCCTGTTAAGATGTGTCTGCACCGTACAGAGAATGTTGAGATTAAAACACACTTTGATGAAAAATGGAATTATGAACACAGGCATGTCCTTACTGAAGGATGCCTCACCAGAAAAAGAGTTGCTTTCCTGAGCCTTGAAGTAAATCCCTTGACATCTCCTGATGTGATTTTTAATTAATTCTGAAGTTTCTTTCAAAAGCACGGAAACTTTCCCCTCACAGGGAACATCTTTTTGACAGCTTTGTATGACTTTTAAGGGCATGTCTTATTTCTGTTTCAAAATGCCACCGAATCAATTTAACCGTATTATGACAAACATTTAATAAAACCTTTTTTTACTATATGTGTCAACCAGTGACTGATAGCCAATGCCTGCAAAAACTTTTCCTGCCATGGTTTAGAGCCACTCACAGCTATTGGTAATTATGATTTATGTCATGATTTGGAGAGATAATCTAGGCCTTCAATATTTATGATGGCACTTACCTAAACACCTTGTTCAAACGCATTAGGTTTATCAACCTTAAAAAAATAAAGTTTTTTCTTGATCTGAAGACTTTTTTGCCTAAACCTAACCACACATTGGAATCCAACCAAATCCTTGCATCTTGCTTTCTGTTAGTAAATGTTTGTGGTTGGCTGGGCCCACAAAAGAGATCATTTTAACAAATAATGATGAGAGCTTAAGAACAGGAGGTCAGTGTACTTCGGCCTTCAGATTGACAGGGGGCCCACGGCCACAGTGCACACAGGAAGAAGGACAGGAAGTGAAATACATTAAGTATCTTAAAGAAATTCTTACAGGTGGAGATCTGACAGAATAGTTGGACTTTCTTGTCAAAAAGCAACAGGGATGGCAGCAGGAAGGCAAGTGCTGGTGATTAGTGATGGTATAGCATGGCATCCTCCATGCACAAGAGCAGTTGGTGTCCTCCATGTGGTGCTGGATATAGTTTATATTAAAGAGTGTTTAAAGCACATTATAACAGGCAGCAGTTTCCAGTCCAATATTGGACAAATGTAGTTATTGCTAATTAACAAGCTAACCAAAGCTAACGCAAGCTAACATTACCAGCCAATGTTTGAAAATGCATCAAATGCAATTGTTGTACCTATCGATTACAACAAGAAGTGCATATGTGTTGGACCAGGAGTGTTGGATGTGAGTTTAGTTTACCAAACTCGGGAATAACCCTTGTACAGAGAAACCAAATAGTTTTTTATGTGTCTTGTTGTGCCTATAATTGTGAAGGTACTCTAGAAGCATAGCATAATGACCTTGAGTCTGTTACGAGGCAAACTGGTTCACAGTTCTTAAGTTGAACCAACTTCGAAGCAGCACTAGCAAAAGCCCAGAACTAGTACTTGTTAGTCGAAAGGGGGTATTTGTGTGGTTTTCCTCCTTTTGCCACAAGCTACACCCAAACACTCACTCACATTCACGTGTTGCCAGAATATCATTTGACCATCAGAGTGTAACCTATTTTCACACTCCATGGCCACAAACTCATTTTGTTTTAGACATTGTTCTTGTCCTATTTCCCATGTAGGTTCTTGGATGGAGTTTGTGTTGTTGGTTTGCTTCCCCCATCTGATTAGTGTTCTGTTTTCTCTGCCTGGTTTCTATTTCATGTTGCCTTGTAGTTTCATGTACTGGTTATTTTGTTCTTCCCTGTTGTCCATGCTCATGTAGACCTCCTTCTCATTCTGTAGCTATGTTGGCCATTGTTTGTTCAGTTTTCTTCCTTTTTGTATTTTGTTAGTATTAAATTCTCTTTTTACCTCAGCCTCCTTTGTTCTGTCATGCATTTGTGTCCACCATTTTATAACACTGTGACAAATATGCTTATATGCTTTCTTGGTGAGAGCTGAATGACTCAGAGCCAAGCTGGCTGTGTCTCTCTTTATGCAAAGCTAACCAGCTGCTCATTATAGCTTTATATTTAGGAAATAAGCATACAGTGAGTGTGTCAACAGTGTCAACCTCTTCTAATTTTTAGTAAGAAGGGAATAAAAGTAACAAAGTTCTCTTAATTACTACTGGCCAATCCTCTCCTGTGTCTAATGCCAAAAAAGGTAGGCTTTTAGGTCACTTGAAGTGCTTGTATGGCATCAATATGAAGCGCCCAGTGTGAACAGGCTGCAATATAGTCAAATATTCAAATATTCAAATCAACATTAAGAGCAGAGACATTTTTACATACATATCTTTTGCAAACCACACTTTACAAACATGAAATACTAGGTTGGCATATTTGAGACATTTTTCCACAGTTTTTTTTTGACAGAAACATATTCATGTTACACCCCCATCCTCATTTAGTCATGTCTTATGTTTCACTCTCTGATTAGTCTATTAGATATTAGGCATATGTTAAAGCGTTGTGGTACCAAACTTTCATCTATCTAGACACATTCTGTTAAAGTAAACACTGATATCTAAATGGGTTCTGTGTAAAAAGAAAAAACAAAAAACACAGAGAAATATAATTACATTTTCTCATCAAACAAACCACCCCTGGTCCCATTAAAACATGTAGTGTTGTTTGGTTAATAACAACCCATGGTTATTATTCACTTATCGTTTTTATGTAAAGTTGGCAGCAGCAACAAGACAGCCTTTTAAACAGATCCTGCAACACACATTTGCATGTGTTATAATGGCTCTGTGATTCATGCAGACTGCAGCAGGTGAGTGAATTTAAGCATCTAACAGGTCTGCTTGGATTGATTAGCTTCAGGCTCTTGCTTTGTGATTGGCAGCTCCAATTCGGTACCACTCAGCAGGGTAACTAGTATCGTGTGTCAAGTGCTCTTCCAGTTGAGTTGCCCATACTGCACTACAATGTGGACACGTAAAACTCGGACAGTATTTTAAAATGTATGCAAAATGTATGCAGTCAGGTTGGGATATTACTGTGCACATTTCCATATCATAAAAGCTGCAGCTAGGGCACTGAGGTCATGTCCTGTTTCATTTTTGTTTTTGTTTTGCATTTTAGCTTGTTCCATTATAGTTGCTTGTAACCACTTTGAGACTAAATAAATATACAATTGTGTATAATAATAATTTCTCAGTGTGAAGGTGAAAACTTTATCTTTATATCTTTATTTTGAGAAATAAGACTGTAATGTTATATTTCCCCGTATGTTCATTCATGGTCATTTATGAAACATTTCCTGGAAAGAAAATTTTAATTAGCTATGTTTTTGCCAAATTAAAGATAAAGTTAAAGTATTTGCCACCATCCAGATTTTGTTTGTTTTGTTTTGCATATTTGTCACACTTAAATGATTCAGATCATTAAACAACATTAAGTTTAATATTACACAAAGATAAGCTGAATAAAAAAAAGCTGTCAAAACCTGCCTGGCCCTATATGAAAAAGTAATTTCCCCCTAAACCTCATAACTAGTTTTGCCACCCTTGGCAGCAACAACTTCAATCAAGAGTTTGTAATAACTGACAATCGCTGTGGAGGACTCTTGACCCACTCTTCCTTCCTTAACTTAACCACATTGGAGGGTTTTCAAGTATAAACAGCCTGTTTAATGTCATGCGGCATCATTTTAATCGGATTTAAGTGCAGACTTTGGCCATACCAAAACCTTAATTTTATTTTTGCAATTCGGAGGTGGACTTACTGGTGTGTCCTGGGAAGGTTCACCATTGTTCAGAGTTTTCTCACTTTATGGATAAGGGCTCTGACCTTGGTTTGCTGGAGTCCCAAAGTCTTAGAAATTGCTTTGGAACTCTTTCCAGACTGATACATGTCAATTACCTTGTTTCTCATATGTTTTTGGTTTTTTGTTTTTTTTTTTGATCACAGCAAGATGTGTTGCCAGATCTTTTAGTATGCTTTATTTCACTGTCTGTGAACACAGTTCACCATTTCATCCAAAAACACAAATTAAAGCTCTGCCATTGAAAGAAGAAGCTATACATGAACACAATCCAAAAATGCTGCTATCTTCTCTGGGACTAAGCTCATTTAAAATGGTCTGTGGCAAAGTGGAAAACTGTTCTTTGATCAGACGAAATAGATCAGAGGATGATCAGATGGCTTACTATCAATGCTCAGTTCAAAAGGCATCTCTGATGGTATGGAGATGGATGTATTAATAGAATAGGCAGCTTGCACATCTGGAAAGGCTCCATCAGTGCAGAAAGATATCCAGGTTTTAGAGAAGGATATGGTCCCATCCAGACAGCGTCTTTTTTAGGGAAGGCCTTGCATATTTAAGCAGAACAATGGGAAACCGCATACTGCATCTACACAGAATTTGTAGTAGGGGGGTCCAGGTGCTGAACTGGCCTGTGTGCAGTCCAGACTTTTCAGAAATATTTAGAGCATCCTGAAATATAAAATCCAACAAAGAAGACACAGGACTGTGGAGCAGTTAAAGTCTTATATCAGGCAAAAAAGAAGCAACATTCCTCTCCCAAAACTCCACCACCTCTCCTTAGTTTCCACATGTTTGCAGACTGTTGATAAAAGACTAGATGGCCTTGTCCCAACTTTTTCACAAATTTGATCTTAATTTGTTTTAAAATGGTGCATTTTCTTGGATTAAACATTTTATGTTTTCTATGTGTTTTTGTGAATAAATTATGACTTCATGACCAGATGTGACTTTAAGGACTGCAACACGTGTTTTTGTCCATCTTCTCCAAACCGACATTCCCCAAGTGTTTTGTTGTTGTTTTGTTGTTGTTCTTCTTCTTCTAGATTTTTACCATGGAAAATTAAGGATATGTCCTTAATTAAACACTAAACAAACAAAAATTGATGTCACATTTCCCATTTTTTGTTGTTAAAACTATATTAGTCCTCATGATTTCTTTGTATGTTTGACATACATTGCCTAGCCTTCTGCTGATTGCAGCACAGCAGGGTAGAGGAGCTAGGAGAAGAAATTGCAAGCATGGTGTAAAACGGGTGAGATTTCTTTTTTTATTTAGATTTTACTCAGCATTCTAGCTTTATTACAACTCAGGTAGAGTTGGAATAAAATGACATGCTCATGTTTAGCAGGTATAAGTTTTGCCATGTTCTCAGTCTTAGGTCCCCTTACAAAAAAGAAGTATTATTAGTATACTTCTTTTAAACTAAAAATGAGCAAGTATACTTGCAGTATACTATTTATGTACAAAAGCTAAAAAAAAACTAAAGCTAAATAATTAGTTCCAAAAAGCATTAAAATAGTATACTAGCAAGTATACTAGAAGTACATAGAATTATACTTACTATACTTGAAGTATACTTAATAAAATAAACTTTAAGTATACTACTTTTGCAGTTGATTCACTGCTAATTTACAAAACAATTTCCACACTCCACAGTGTAATTAACAATATGAATATTACTTTAAAATTGAGCAAAGTGAGAGTAATTTGCATTGCTGATTTTATGGATTTCATTTAACATCAGCACTTAGTGTGGTGTTTTGCTGTTCAGTTCAATTAGCATACAAGTATCCTTCTATCTGAGGGCCTTTCGTGATTTTAATTAGTCTTTGTTTTATGTCACTTTATTTATTTTACATTTGCTGTGTTATTTTATTTATTTATTTATTTTTAGTTATCTTATGGTTGTTCTATTTATAGATGTTTTTCTATTTTAATTATCGTTCTATACTCATGTGAAGCAATTTGTAATGCAAGTTTAGAAAAGTGCTCTATAAATAAAGCTTATTATCCTCACCCCAGCATTGTCTTTGTTTATTCATGAGGTTGGTCTATAGCATAGAGGTCACAACTCCTGTTTGATAAGGTTGTCCTTCTACCCTCTCTACAACTGATTTGATTAATCAACATCAATTAGAGCAGCTTAGCCTGGCCTGCAGGGAGAGCTCACTAAATGCTCTCCTCACTGCATAGCCTATTTTGATGATTAGTTGCTCATACATATGAAGATAAAATCACTTTGCTGTTCAGCCTAAAATCACCCATTACAACTGTGATGTCACACAAGCATGACTGTTCCACATTAAGAAAATAGTTTTGTTAAGATGGCATCTGTCTTTGGCTGCTGTAATTTATCCAACGTCTAGCCTAAGATCACTTGCAGAAAAGCATGCTTTTCTTGTTTTCACAATTTCTCATTCCTGGATAAATGGCACCACAGTAAGCATTTGCATGGTTAGGCAGAGAAGGAACATTTATCTTAATCAGGACTAATATCGCCATCAGGGAGATAGAGGGGTTGAGCTATCTATCACATTCCCACTGGTTTTCTTGGGGCAAAAAATTACTTCCAATCAATCTCTAGAAACAGATAAGTCTACCGCAGAGACCTGGAGCTTTATCACTTCAAAGGAGGGTATTTTGGGGCACGGGGGGCTGCCAGGTCAAATTTCATCTGGGATGATCTATTAACTATTAGAGACCACACAGCCCACAGTGAATCAAACTGATCATGGTAATGTTTCCCATCAGGATGGCTTTTTGTGGTTTATTCTATAGTTTGCTTTCTTAACCCTACGCTATTGTTTTCAAATACAATGAGACTGTGCACAGCTGTTAGCATCATAACATGTCATTGCTTATGATCTCAGGAAGATGGATTTACTATTTGACTAGCACTGCATTCAGCAAATAAGCGCTCCAGTGCAATGTGCCGAAAAAATCTACATTTTAGATGTGTTCATATTTTCCTTTCAATCACAGCACTTCCATTTAGCGAACTTAATAGCTTTTCTAAAGCAATTAATTTGGACGAGATTTGAAACTTCTGCGGTGTCACTTTGTTCTCCCATTACTTGCAAATTCATTTTAAACTAAATTAAAATCACGTTGTGAGAGAACAGATAAAAAATTTCATTTCGAAGAAGGTGTGAATGTACTGTCACATGTGAGTGTTGTGCCTCAGAGGATATGACAGATGCTTTTTATGGTCTCATAAATGTATATTTTTCCAAAAGTGGCATACGCAAACCAGCCAACACATTTCCCCTTCAATCAGTGCAGGGAATGCAGCAGAGCGGATGGCATATGTCAACACAGCAATGCTCCACTGTCCAGGAAAAGTGGAGGAGTCGCTGAGACCGAGACAGATCAACCGTGTGCTTGACACAGCAGAGTGGCTTAGCAAAACCGGGCCACAGCACCTACCTCTCTGAAGCCTCTCATCCCTCGTCACAATCAATCCACCACAGACCGACCGTAATCCTATTTGTTCAAATAAATAATGAAATAGCTGCAGCCCCACATGGAGGCACACAGAGGGTGGTAATTGCTGCGTTTCAGGCTGGATCAGATGGGCTCTGTGAGAGGCTGGCACGGCTCCACTGTGACCTTGTGTGTGTTTGTAATTTTCCACAAGCTTAGTGGATATGCAGCAAGCAGGGGCCCTCAGTGGGTGCACAGGAATCCTAGTGCCTAGGGAGTGTGCCAAGGCCATCTGAGTGAACAATTTTGTGAGATTGAGCATTTCTCACTACAAAAAAAAAAATGAAAAACACTCACACACACTAAGGAGGGAAAGATGACATGACAACTATTAGGCGAGCACAAGGCTGTAGAGCAAGTGTTATGTCCCTAGCTCGCTCTGTTGCACTGTAATGTGTCTTGTTCAATTTGTTTATGTGCAATGCCTTGGTGCATTACAAGGACTTCTGAGGGAACAAATAAAAAAAGGGTTTTTAAAGCTTTATCCTCCAATTGAACTTGGACTTCACTCTTCAGCAGATTAACCTGTAATACCAGACCTCAGAATTTTACAATTAATGTTTATCCTGTCCTTCCAGGCTGTGTTTGCCCTCATAATCCTGTTATCCTTGACAAAATATTCCATTATCTGGAATAATTTTTGATGTCATCCTGACCAGTTGAGCTCAGGGTCATGTTCCGTTCACAGCTGCAGCAGTTTAGAAATGGCAGCAACATCTATTTGCAAAGTGAAGTATTGCACTGAGGTGGGTTTTCCCTGTTGGCCCAAATGGCTGGTCATTTAGTGAAGTTATGGCCCGTTGTTGTCAGTAAGGTGTGATTGCACTGACTCTTATGGCACATCTTTCTATATTGTGGAGACGTTAAGCACAGTCAGGGAAGGGTCAAGCTACGAAATGTTGCTAGAGAATGAATATGATTGATTGACTGCCAAAGCTTTCCACAATGAACATTTCAGTTTCCCAGTTCTTTAAAATGAGATGCCGACAGCTGCAAGAGATCACAGTAAAAAGCCCTCAGCTACACACTATATACGACCACATTGGAATCAGCAAATATATTGCCTGTCAAATTTGATATTTAGAGCCAGTGCTCTAAAGCCAATAATGCAGTGGGTCTGGTGGACATACACATAAATGGGCTTGATCCATCTACTTCCACTCTACAAAATCACGTCTTCCCTCTAAGGGGCCACAGTGTAATCCAAAATGAAAAGTTCAAAAAAGAATTTATGTCCCTAGTAACCACCATGTTGGCCCCGGTTGCATCATTATCACATGAGCAGCCAAATGGAGTGACTCTTTCTTTGGACAAGGAGACCATTCAATTTCAAGATTTTTGATAACCATATTACCCCACTAGCTGGTTGCTGATGGGATGTCTGCTGACTGGCTGCTGAAATGGCCCTGATGCAGTCTCCTGATAGCTACTCAAGATCAATTTCACCCTCTTCTTCAAACTCATTGTGAGACTCTGAATTGACAGAAATGTGATCTTCAAATTTAGAAAAATCTTCCTCTTCATTATCTTCCCAAGTTTCTTTCTCATTGAATGTCGTCACTAAGGGAGTGTGAGCAGAGATCCTTTTCACAGTGCTGATCGACTGCGATGCAGAGCCACACAGACGGAGCTATTTATTTCTTGTGTTCTGTCCCCAGTTTGCAGTATGATACATTGTGAGAAAATATATACTGGTTCCCGCAAGACAGAGGGTAAAATGTGCAGGAATGTGGAATAACACAGGTTTTGGTGCTTGAAATGTACAATGGTACAACCCTGTGTGTCAATATTAGGAGTAGAAAACACATACAAACACACACACACACACACACTAACAGCAGGACATGTAGGCGGACAGAGTGAGACACAGCACCTCCATACTTTTATTACCTGCTGGCCCAGTGGACCTGAACACCACAAGTGTAATTTAAATGTGTAGGGGTGGTGTACAGTGTGAAGTTAATGAAAATGTGTTATTTTTATTATGTATGTGCCTTATTCTATATGTTCTTCACAGAAAATGGAACAAGGCCGAGAAGTCTGAGGATGAAATAATAATAAATCACATCATTTTTTGTCTGGTAAATATTTTAAACAGGTCCCATGGTTCTGAAAACCACACAACAGTTAACTGGTGACTGTAAATTACCTGTAGGAATGCAAGTGTGAAATTATTTATAAATTATAAATTATTATTTTATTAATTACAACATGGCAACCATTTATTGCTGTAATAGTTGCTCAGTGGCGCATACGCCAAAAAAAGTTTTGGCAATTCTAATGTGCGTAGTGTTAATACACACTACTATGACAGTAAAGATAGAATTTAGGAAAAATACCACTACGTACAAAAACTGCACAAAAGGGGGGAAATAAAGATTTACCCAGGCAATACTGTAGTATAATAGTCCCATAGTAGAAATTGTTTACTCTAATTAAACAGTTTTGGGAGACTTACATCTCCAAACACCTAAGTCTTCTGTCCCTCTGTCTTAAAATGTTTTAGCTTCTGTTTCCTTTGTTTGTGGGCCGAGCTATTGATGAAACACTTCCCTGTTCTTCTGCCAGGTTTACAATCTCGTGTAGTTTTACTTTTTTATCATTAGAAATGGCAATCTTTGAAATCCAGCTGTGCGTGTTTAAGCTGGAATATGATCTGAACAATAACAATAAGATGAGCAATCTCAACAACAAAGATTACTCAAGGTAATATGGGTAATATTACTTTGCTCTTGAAAGATGTAACCAACCTCTCTCCTCTCTGTTGCTTATTCATATGCAGTAAATCACAGTACAGTATGAAGTATAGATAGTATAATGTTTGAGGGAAAACTAAATATTGGGCAGGTTGTGAAACTTTGTATGTGATGTTACATGAACCGATGAAAAGCGCTGGAGTAAGATTTCTATTCTGAAATAACACAATGTGTCCTACAGAAGCTGGGATCAGCCATGTTTTCTCAATATAACAGTAAAGTAATTATCTCATAATCTCGTGTTCTCGTGATAATAAGATAATTACTTTCTGCAGATAACAAAGTAGTTATCTCATTATCACGAGAAAAAAAGATTTTTCTCAAGCTATTTGCCCCTGCTGATCTCAGAGTAGTGGACAGCTGAAAGAAGAGAGAAGAGAGGGTGACTATTTATTTCAGTAGTCTATGACTGAACCACTACTAAGACATCAACACAATCGTGTGGAAAGTTCAAGCTGAATGATGGAAAAATCGTATTTTCAATAAAATATTTAATTAACACAAACTTTAAGGATGAGACGGATGTGATTAGATGAATCAGTCACACACTTTTGATGTTGATAATTTATTTGTCTTGTCTCTTAAAGGACAAAGCAGACAAAGACACATGCCTTGTTTTTGGGTGATCTGAGGGATTGGGTGATTTCTTCTGCATATGTTACAGTATGCAATATGGACAGCAATTGTCAGTATTATCATCATCAGTTATATATACATATATATATATATATATACCTAAAAATACAAAAAAACACATTATAATCCTTTCAAGAAAACAACACTCCTCCTTTGTGAATGCTATATTGGGATTTTAATTCACACAGAAAGGTAAGGTATCAGAATAAGGACTCTACTTACATGGTGATGATTCAGAACTGTGCCTGTTTTGAAGCCATGAATCCTCAGATCAGCAGCAAGATATATGGCACAAGCTACTAATCAAACCTGGTCAGAAACACACATTTCATTTAGATGAAGGATGAGTGAGTTTAACTGTAATGCAACCACCATTAATCAGATCAGATACATGATATTTAGCTACCAAACAGAGCAAGCATAGTGAAAATACAAGGTTGAACTGTTTTTATATAAATCCTACCTGTTGGTAGAGTAAAGCTCTTATGTTGTGGGAGTCACACAATCTTTATTTTAACCACTATGTTTGTAAGCTGTCTGTGTAAAAGCTTCTTGTTAAACTACAACCTTAGCGACTAAACTACAGTGGCCTTGAGAAAATCTACGAAAACACGAAAATGTTGCTCCTTTATTTTCAATTTGGTGAAGATGTTTTCTTAATATGCTTGTGTTTTGTCTATTCTAATGTGTTTTTATTTTTAGTCCTGTACAAGGAGAAGTCTGTGTCAAATGGAACATCTTTCACAAATTGCTGCAAACGTTTGTGGAGAGAAATAATTTTTTGAAATTGCTTGTTGTGATATTTTGCCACAGGCACACTACTCCTGAGAGAACATGTTAGAGGAGCAATTGTGTCTCATGGTTTTATTAGATTTCTAATTCTATCATTCAAGCTAGAAAGGGCAATGTAATGTGGGGATGGAAGAGAAATCTGGACAAGGATAAAACTGCAATTTTGTTAGTGTTAAGGCTACTCTTTTAGTTGTTGGCTTAAAAATCAATAAACAACCCTCACTTTTGGTTTGTCTTGTCACAAAGTATAGACTTGGCTCAGCAATCCAAAACCAGAGTTCTCCCATCCCTGTAGGTCAAAACCTGTAATCTTTGATTCATTGCTGCCTTTTACTGCTGGTCAAAGCTTGCTTTTCCAGTATCATCAATCATTTGTTGCTTTGCCGATGTCTCCCTGGTATTCAAATTGCCCAGGTCTTCACCAGTAAAAATAGTAAAGCTCAATGCAAATCATTCTGATAGAAACTAAATGTAACCTGTCACTTAGGAGATTGGTGATTTCACAAAATGCTTCCCTACACTCTATCTAAACTGTCTCGTTTCTGTGTTTTTCCATAAAGGTTGTTTTGTGTCATCTACAAGTATTTGTTGTCATAAAAGTGCAGCGGTTTCAGAACAGCAGTGAAAGAAATTTCATCCAGTGTCATCATCATTCCAAGCCATTAGTGAGGCTATTTGATCAGCGCTAAAGCTGAGCGTGGTCATGGATGGCGGCCAAGCTGCAAATCACAGTCACACCACTGAGTGAATGAAAGTGATGTGCAGACACATGTTCAACAAAGTGTCTGAGGCTGCACCACAGCTCCATGGCTTAGAAATGACTGTGTGTGGTTTTCTACTCATGCAGGGATTGAAGAGGTTCATGGTTCAGTAACTGGCAACGACCTAGGGGGGTGCCGAGCCAGCTGCATGTGAAGAGCTGTTTGCACACTGCAAGGCAGAAGATAAGCATCCAGGCAATGGCCTGTTGACAGGAAGTGGTTAGAGGTGAAGACAGGTTGGCCAAAAAGATTTAGCTCTGATGCTTTGTGGTCACTGAATTCATACGCTACAGTGCTGTGAAAAAAATAACCAGAGTAAATATAAAGTTTATAAATGTAGTTGTTAATAAAGTTTAAAAATGTAGTTTCTAGGGCTTTGAGACCCCCGTGAACCAAGGTGAGAGCCTTATCCACAAATGGAGAAAACTTGGAACAGCAGCATATTCTATGGACTGATGAGACAAAAGTAGAACTTCATGAGCTAGAGCAATTGTCCACCAATTGTGGGATCGGTGGTTTGATTCACAGCTCCTCCTGTCATATGTCGAAGACACTGAACCCCAGGTTGCGCTCAATGAGTCGGGCAAGCTGCATGGCAGCCCTGCCATGGTGTGTGAGTGTGCATGTGTTTGTGTGCGAACGAGAAGCAGTGTAAAAGCGTTTTGAGTACCAGTAAGGTAGAAAAATGCTGTATAACTGCAGACCATTTAATCATATCAACAGTCAAATGTGGTGGTAGTGTGATGATCTGGGGCTGCACATCTTCAGGTCCAGAATGACTTGCCATAATTGATGAAACTTTGGTTACATACCGTAACCCAAGCTTCTGTGAATTGTGCGCAGTCCCCTGGGCTTTTGGTCTATGGGCCCTTTCGCTCTGACCCATAGAGCGAAAGCCCAGGGGGCTGCGCACCAATGAAACAGAACCATTAATTCTGACCTCAAGTGCACTGGGGTTGTGCAGCAGGGCAATGATCTCAAACACACTAGCAAGACTCTGAATGGCTCAAAAAAGAAAATTAAGGATTTGGATTTGCCCAGTCAGCGGAGTTAAATCTGATTAAGATACTTTGGCATGAGATTAAACAGGCCGTTCATGCTCAAAAACCCTCCAGTGTGGCTGAATTTAAGAAATTCTGCAAGAAAGACTGGACCAACATTCCTCCACAGCAATATGAAAGACTCAATGCCAGTAATCACAAACACTTGATTGCAGTTGTTGCCGCCAAAGTTGGCACACCCAGTTATTCAGTTTAGGAGCAATTACTTTTTCACATACAGTAGGGCCAGGCAGGTTTGAATGGCTTTTTTCCTTAATAAATGACATCATTTATACTGCATTTTCTATTTACTCCTCTTATCTTTGTGTAATATTAAAATTTGATTATCTGAATAATTTAAGTGTGACAAATATTAAAAAAATAGTTATTCACAGCACTGTATATGTGCCATTCCCGCTCTTCACACTCTTCTAAGAACATCCTGAGCATTATCTCATTGCAGCATTACCGCCTACATTTATGCATACGCTGTAACTGTTCCATTTGTATTTTATGTGACCTAAGGTTTTTTGTGCCAAAAGACATTTTGTTCTGTCACAAGCACGACCAACGCTGCTACACAGAAACTGCTCTCCAGACTATTGTCAATCCAGCTGCGCTGGAGTGCCCTCAGAGAGTTGTGCTCATTTCAATATTTATTGAAATGTTATCAAAACCACTCAGAGCGACTCATGGCAATCAATGCTGTTTAGGCTCTGTGCTGCAGAGACAGGTCTCCCGACTTTCAATACTATTGTTTGTCTTCATGCTATTTACCCTCATCCCTCTAAAAAGAAGATGGTGGAGTCGCACCTCTGTAAATCCTACCTCAAAGGAATGATTCAGCTTAGATTGCATGCTCAGCGACTATAATGTGTTTTAATTGACAGAGCATATATTTTGTGCATGTGAAAAAAGTGCAGGAACATGACAAAGGTTTGGAAGGACTATGTTGCAACGAAGGCCTTCCCTGCAGGATTTATATTTTCAACAGCAAAACCACTACCATTGCCAATACTGACAATTTAACGTCATGCTTTTTGAACCAGCAGTTTACCTGAAGAAAGTAGCAGAATCACTTTTTCTATTTTATAGTATGCAGGTTTCTTACCAGCAAACTGTAACACAGAACATACTGAATGATAAATAAAAGAGTAATCCATTGGGGGACAATACTGATGAGAAATGGAAATATGAGCACTTAGTCCCTGTGTCGGTATTCAGAGCGAGAGATAAGTTTGTGACGATGGACTGAGCTTTACATTCTCAACGGCCAAAATATCGGTCCGTCTGTCACTGCACTTATAAAACGCAAGAAAGAATAGAGATTTGCCATGTGGGCTTAAGTGGTCTGAGAGGGGATGGATTAAAGAATCATGAGATAAACAACTGACAACATCAAACCTGTAGTCCAAACTAGTCAGGTCACGCTAGTGCTGCATCAGCAGCATGTCACGAAAACATCTTCCATTTGCATTCACAATCAGTGCGCTTATGCAAGCGTTAGGAAAGCAGGTTGTAGTTGACTTTCTCAACTTGAATTCTTTAACTGTCAGTTAATTTATCATGTAGCTCCACACCATTTCCAACTTCCACTAACACAGAGTTGCCTGTAGAAGTCTAAATATGTCTCTTTGTACTTCATTATTTTAATTCAGTATGTCTGTGAAAAGAAGCTCTGTTGTGTCTCTGTCATTCTTTCAGTCTGTTCCAATGAAAAAACAAAATGACAGGAAGCAGCACTTTCTGTCACGATACAGTTCAATTCTATCATCTGCTGCATTTGGATTTACAGTAATCAAGTTTCTTAACTGCACATAAACGTGTTCTCCAGTCAACCTGATTTCTATGTTTAGCAAACATTCATAAGAGTTAAACACTGTCATACACAAGTTTAAATATATCGATTATCGTTACAGCTATCTTTTTACATTTACAGTATAAATGCCACTCATTGTTTCCCAAGTTGACTATGTTTACTGTGAAGGTTCAGTAGTACTACTACTAATAGTAGTAAATGTTACAATGGTTGCATTACAAGTGATGTAATATACAGTAGCTCTGACTTGATTACGTAATGAAATGCTTACATTTCATCAATGGATGCAGTGTATTTCCAGTGAATCTGTCATAGTCTTTACAATTAAATACAGAATTGTGAATAACAGAGTCCTTGGTTTGATTTAAACATCAAGAATTATAGTTTTAAATTCATAAATGTTGTTGATAAATGTATTCTGAAAAGGAAATGAACAGTCCTTGTTACTTTCTGCTCTTTCAACAGAAGCCTTTTCTTTCTCAAGCAGAACTTTCTGCACAAGGTCATGGGTATTAACTCAGTATTCCTGTATGACAGAATCACTCAATACATCTTGTGGCTGCACTATATTATTGTTTATTGATGCCACTGCTAGTAATAACATAAAATGGGCTTATGTATTTATTGAGCTTCATGGTTGCTTTTTTTTAAATTCCACTGATTTTCTATGTCTGATATGGTTAGAAATAAGTCAATAAACACAAATGCAAAGAACATTTTGTCTTTTACAGTAACTACTGATGTCACTACAGCAATAAAAAACAAAACTACTATTCATCTGATCTATGCAAAATGTGCAAATTGGCCTATTTGGGTTGAATGTAACCAGCCCCCTGCAGAGTCCTTGGGGGTTTTCTTTGGCTGATCCAGGTGTGTGGAGGTATTGTCCTTTCCAGTGATAAGAGAAGGTCCTTCATATTTAAAGGACAGAGGGTATCCATCTGGTTCTTCACCTTTTGAATGATCATCCTGCCAAAATACGGATTCCTCTGGAGCTGGGCCAAGTGTAATGGGTGACCTATTATACAAGTGTCTCGGAAGTGCATTTGCTGAGTTTTACTTTATATATTTTTGTCTCATTTTTCTTTTCACCCTTAACACTTATGGAGTGTTTGCCTGTGCCGTATATAATACATTACTGCAGAGGTCAAGCTAGAAGTGTATCACTGCATCCCACAGATTTATTCCAGCCAGACAGGCGATGTATGAACAAGCCCGGGATCTCACAAGACACTGAGCAGATGGCAAAACCACACAGTGTCAGCACTTTCCCCCCAGCAACCTGAGAGACTCACTATGGTCAAATGAAACATGAGAATAGCACCTTCAAACTCTATTTATATTGCTTTTTGCAAACACACCTTTGCTTCTGAAAACACACCAATATTTTGTGTGATAGCTTACTTCCAAATCCTAAGAACTACATTTATAATGGCATAACGCTGCAAAGTTAAGCATTTGGTCGAGTGGTTTTTGTTTTTCTTTTTGCAAAATAGATTTATTAACTTTTTATCCAAATTAGCTAAGAAGATTTATACATCTCTCATGTCCGTGGGGTAAAAATGGAGCTGGAAAAACTAATTGTCTAATATTAAAAGTGTAAAATCATGAATGTTAGCTAAATGTAAAACTCTATATTAATGCTAACATAAATAGTGCAGTAAATGCTGTCACATATTAGCTTAGGAGCTAAGGAGTAGCACAACTACAGCAATATATGTTGCTTTTTATTTCTATATTATTTGTTTCTTTGCCAGATAATTAACTAAAATCTAGCACTTTCTCTAATAAGATATGTTTTTTAAATTTTATTGTAGAGGAGTTATATTTTTTAAAATCTCTTTTCTGGCTTCTGTTTACATTCTTCCTTACAAAACTGGTGTAAGCAGCTCGAAAATTGCGTGATTCAGCAGGACACTGACCTTCAATACTGAAGTAAATCTGCTTTTGGAGATATAAAATCTGCCTTCTGGTGTGGGTCAGTCAGAGCCCAGACCTCAACCCAATCGAGATGCTGTGGAATGACCTCTAGAGAGACATTCACACCAGACAGCCTGAGAATATGGCAGAGCTGAAGCAGTTATGTGAGAAAGAATGAACTAAAGTTCCTCCTGCACATTGTGCAGGTCTAATCTGCAGCTACAGGACATGTTTATCTGAGGTTATTGCTTCCAAAGGTGGTTTAACCAGTTATGAAAACACAGTTACACATACTTTTTCCACCATTAAACTTTGTATGTTTAATGGATCAATTCAATTGTGTTTTAACAGCTTAATGTGCTTGTTGATATTTGTGACATTGTTAAAGATCAGATCATATTTTTATGACAAATTTACGCAATTATGCAACAAATTATGCAATTTATGAAACTGTAAATAGTTGACTTACATTTTCTTGCACCTGAAGCTTTGAAATCTGTTACCTCATGTTTCCCAAAATGCCAAACTATTTCTCTAAAGCGACTGCACTATCAAGGTTTTTATTACATCAATAGTTTACTATTACACTTAACAGCACCTTCTGCGAAACAAATGGAGCTCCAAGAAGAAACTAAAGACCCATAATGAGAGATGGGGTTTCAATTGATGATGTGTGGTTGGCGCATTCAGTGGTAGAATACAGTTTAGATAGGGATTGTCCTCTCACTAGTGTGTTGTTTGTCTCCCATTCTAATTTTGTCCTGTCTCCAATATCTGTGAGAAAGGTGGCCGGTCACTGTCGAGATCCATCACATGCAGCAAATGTATTGTTGGACCTGAAACAGTTGTTTATTGTTTTTCAGCTTAACTTGCTTCCTGATGAAGTTCATTGATCTCTAAAGCAATCCATGGTCCCTGGCTTCACATCATTTGTTCCTCTGTTGAAATGATTGGTTTGATCTCAAGGCCAGGCATCAGCTGTAATTACCGAGATGGGATTTCAACTGTCAGCATGATAAATGGCCGTTTGACTTTATTTGTCTTGGCCTTCCATTGGCTTGCAGTGTTACCTGTCACTGAGGTATTCTATTTCCTTTATTCAGCATCACACACACAGAAACGTATTGAATACCTCTTCCATCACTTCAGCAGAAAATCTTTCGATAATAACATAGATAATTTTCTCAGCAAAATGCCTTTGGAAAGCAAAGTGGCTTGACAAGGCAACTTCGTGCTTATTCCAGAAATATGTTTTGTGTTTGTTTGTTTTATTTTGTTTTCTTACTCCTGTCAGAAACTTAGTTTGTCTAACTTTGCCTCTCTGGTCCTCCGCACGTCGCCTTAGACAAACAGACTTTTTTCAATCTGATACAAATCATTAAGCTGTTTTGCAGAAGGGATTCACAAGGGGCGAGATGCTTGCAGGTGCAGCTCTCTGGAGGTGTTTTTGTGCGTCAATGAATACAGCTCCTGGCCCTGGGTGACCTTAGCCCTTACCCCTGAGAAGGAATCAATTGTGTTTCCAGACTGCCTGTGTCGGCTGCCAGAATAGAAACACGGGGCTAACAATAACAGTCAATACTATGAACAAGGGTTGTTCAGAGTACAGAATGAACTTGTTTATTTTAATGCCGGCAAATATTTGTATCCAAATATTTGTAAAGGACAGCAGTTGGCCAAATGAATTATAGTTTGTTGGAGTCTAAGATAAAGTGAAGTGAGGCTGCTGATAGAAATGTTTTGCTAACAGCCTTTCCACAGTTGCACACAATGCACCTTTTAAAGCAACCTATCCATTAGCTGTTAAACAAGCTGTGGAACATGTTGTCTTTCTGAATGTAGCGACACTTCACAATACATTTTCTCCTCAACAAATCAGAAGGTGTAGTTAAAGCTTTTCATTTGGCGGTGTACTGCCAGGCAGCAACTAAACAAATGAAAAGCAGCAGAATCTCGAGTAGTTTTTTTTTTCTGCCCAGCTCCTCCGAGTCTTTCATTTCTGCATGGCAGTCGTCTTTCCAGATCAATTATTCCCACTAAAATAAGTAAGAGGACGGCATGAAATATTAAAGCAGAGGCTGAAAGCCTCCCTAACGCGGGGGTGTTGTATCTGTTTTATTTTTCATGACGATGAAGGGGCTGTGGCGAGGAGGAGGCGCTGCAGTCGCCTGGGGCCGTTTGCGTGGTAGCTAATTTAGTCGGCAGCCCAAAGCTACCAGATGAAGTGCCCATCCAGAGTTGAAAGCGGGCCAAAGCTCATGTCCAAGGCCTCCCTCCTCTTCCCCGTCCACATCACAAGCCCACGGTTACCTATTAACCACAGACTTACTTTTCATGATGTAATGCTGCTGCAGTTTCACTGTTACAGAATGAGATGTGAGACATTTGTTTATTCTGTGCACCTCACAGCATAGTGAATGTTTTCCTCACCTTTCATCTTCTCACTTCAGCTTCACAAAGCATGAGTGTAGTATCTCACTAAATGGTCAGATTTGCTGCCTAGTTGAAATGCATATCAAATGTCCAAATGAGACGTTGTAAATATCTTAAATATGTAATGTTACAGTGATGAATTACTTCAGCACCATTTTTTAAGAACTTTTTCTGCCTCACGCTTACATGGGTTGTCATAGTGTCTGTGGCACTATGTTCAGCATGTTTATTACCTTGAGTAAAATGCTGCATGAAAAAGTCATGAGGTATCAGCCTATTCTAAGACCTGGTTGTTGTACTGTACAATACCTTCTAGATGTCACTACTACCCAGATGCCATGTTTTATGTATTTAACATCTTTTTTCTCATTGTTTCCATTCCCATGTGCATTATGAAAATGTGGGGTTAGCTCCACAGTTATCAATGTAGCACATGCTGTATTACATACAATAGACTGTGGGTCAGAAGTCACTAAGCGCATCTTACTGATGGAGCTTATTGTTGTCGCTATGCAGGCCCAGCATTAGTCTGTTCCCGATGAAACAGTACATTTGTCACTCTTGAACTGACGTTGAGAGGAGGCAATTTCTATTCTTCAGAACCATTTTTAAAAGAGCACAGCTCGCTGACTCCCCGGATATGCTTTGTTGAAATTTAGCAATGATGTAGATTCAGTCCTTTGTCTTTATTATAAATAAAAAAAATATCTCATTGTGACTAGTATTCAAATCATGAACTGAATATGTGATTAGGTTATGGATGACAAAGAGCAGCCATAAGACATATGGAAAGATCTTGGGGCCCTTTCAGTGCTACAGAGGGGTTAGGATTACAATGGGTTAAGAAGGCCTTTAAGGAATATGGAAATACTTTACAATAAAATCTGTTGAAATATGGACATTGTGCATTGAACAACATTGTCGTAAATGTCCCAGTGTAAATGTAAGAAGCAAATTTTCAACTGTCGTCCCTTGAACCAAACGATAGGCAACAGCCTAAAAAAAAATTTATATTCAAATTTATAGGTGAAGAACTCAGCATCAAAATGCATCTGAAGCCTGATTTAGGATTCACAGGATGACAAATAGATCAGTTGGACACAAATCATGTTATCTGAAGTACTGCTCATCTGTTGTGTGCAGCCACACATGCAGCACACAGCCACATACATACAATACATGCTCCCTGCTCACAGTGACTTAAGAAAATGGCATTTTAGCCCAAATATAAAATCTTATCTCATGCCAATATTATACACAATCAAAAAAGATTTAAAATGCATTGAGAAATAATAATATTGAGATACCTGGCCAACTAATTTTAGCTTTTAAGACATTAGCTAGCGAATGTTGATTAGCGAGCCCAGCTAAAATTATAGGAATTACACCACAATGGATTATAAAAATAACATGCTAAAAGCCTTCATGTGCATTTATCTTTCATTAAACTGCCTTAGTTTATCTATCTATCAGATACACCACTTAGCAGCTGATCCCCCAGGATTGGTACTGGGCCGTGGAGCAATTTTGTCATAGAGAATCTGTGCAAAAGGAGCAGCTATGAAATGGTGAGTAAATTTGACAAAGCCAATTTATTAACCCTATCATCACCAGTGAAGTCCGGAAGAGTCGTACTATTTTGCTTTATTCCAATCACAGAGCTAAGAGGCTTAACTGGTGAAGAATATTAGTGCTTGTGTTTTTTGAGCCTAAAAATGAGAAAGCCCAGGTAGATTGTTATAAAAAATTAAAGGTGTTTAATGAATATGGGCTAACACATTAGAAGAGACACAAATGAGTAATAGCAATACACGTTTTTGAATGCGGGCACATTTTCAAGTTTGATATTTTTTTTATCTGTAAGAGGGGAAGAGCGGGTTTGAGGGAATCACTGCTGTTTTGATTCTTTTTGTTCAAATTATTACAATTGTTGTACAATTGTTACTTAAAGATATCACACCGCTGTTAGCAATTCCATTAAAAAAAGGAAATGTTCACCTCATTTTACCAAATGCACTGATGGAATTACAGCCTGAAGTAAAAGTAGATATAAGAAAATGGTCTTTGACCGAGCCCTCTCCAACTTAGTGCACCTTTTTGTCTGTGCTGCTTTTGTCGCTTGTATCCTAGAATATTTGTTTACAGGTCGGGATTAAACACATTTTTCATTGTTGTAAGAAGTTTAGACAAACCAATGCTCAACAGGATGTGTCCCATTTTCAACCCAAGTTTTAATTCTGCACATCTAAATTCTTTCAAGTTTGTGAAAATTTAATTTGCTGTTGTTTCCAGGCCAATGACTTTAGGTGAACTGTAGCAGTGAGCTGTAAACAAACACCCAAGAGAAAGGTTTGTGGAGAACAACATCGAGATGCAGAGCTGTAGACAGCCTTTGGAGGAAACAAGGCAAAAGCTGTTACAGTGTGTGAATTACAACAGCACCGCATGAATATTTAAAGTGTGATCAGGAGAGACCTCCATTATGTGAGCTACTGAGCTGTAATGCCATGGCTGATTATGAGAGCAGAAATGGTTCATATGATGTCGTCGAGCTGCCAATATCAGTCGCCTTGTGCTGTGAATGCATACAAACAGGTACAGCTGTCTGGGATGAAAGACGTAAACACATAAATATATGAATTTTAGATTGTTTTACTTTGAAAACATTTTTGAAAACTTCTCCATTGTCTGGCCTGTCGTTACTGAGTGCAGTGCAGTCACAAGCCATGCCACGTATTTTACTTCTCTGCTAATCTCAGGGGCACTGCTGCAAATTAGAATTTGGAATTGATGAATTATGGCACCTGTCCACACCGGGTGCTCCTCCTCCCCTGAATCAATTTAAGTGACTTTCCCCCCACAGTGAGAATGGACTTTTTGTTAAATGACTTCATGAGAAAGAATTATAGCTATAAATTTAAAGCCAGCACCAGCTGTTATGAAGATTTATTGCCATACTTAATGTTAATATACCGCCCCGCCCTGTCATATCAAATGCTGAGGCCAGAGTAGGTCAACCTGTGGGGTTTCTGGTTATCCTCATTTTCATGGTCCCCAGTGAAATTAATTTGACAGTAAAAGAGAAAAAAAGAAAAACCAACAACTTCTGTGGTAATTGCCAGTCGTCAGGTGAATTCTGAGAACATAATTGTGTAAAAATAATATTTTGCACATATCATGTATCATGATTTTTTAGCATGCAGGTCGTGAACCCACCAGTGACATAAATGTCAGTTTTCACAATGTGTGACTGATATGTTTGGGATTGTCTCAGAATATTTAAAAGGGTTAAATTAAAACTGCTGCCCCTGTATTATTGTATTTTTTAGATAATAAATAGCTAATTATTTGCAGCTATTCTGACAACTGATAAGACATACTATATATGAATATAAATATGTTAATTTTTTTTTTCTTTTTGGTTCGCTGAATAAAGCAAGCTTTTTAAGCAGCTAGTATGATGGACAAAAACTACTGTATGTAATGTTCTGATGGACATGTATTCATTTTATTTATGGTTGGTTTGTTTTGTTTATTCTTTTTATATTTGCTATGATCTGTCTACACCAAAATCAAGTCAGTTGCATTTTTGTCACGTTTCTGATATGCAGTCACACAAGTCACAATCAGTTAGCATTTCTGAACATTTCTGTGCCTTGCTGATATGTAAATTATAAGAATATCACTTCATTATATAAATATAAATGTTTTCTGGTATATATTACTCACCTATAACCATTATTTTCTACATATAATAGTTTTGATGCTTAATGTGCTGCTTTATCAATTTTGTTCACACTTAAGCTTAAACACTTAAACAGCACATTTTGCCTTCACACATGTACACAATAACTTCAGCGGCAATGACTTGAATACTTTTGTTCGTATTGATTGAAACACCACCTCCGTGGAAGCTCAGTGACATTTAATAAGTGGATCAGATAAAATGCTATTTATGTAATGATGACAGGAAACTATAGAAACAGCAGTACAGTACATCTACAATACATGTAGAGTAAGAGTATGTGGAGTTCTGTTCCATTCACAGCTCACACCTGCATTAGATGGTTGCTCCAAAGCGTGGGTCAATAAGGATTGTCCCATACAAATTGAACATTTTTATTCTCTGCATCATGCTTCGGTGCCCTGAGCTTCAGTGCAGCACAGCGATGAGGTTTATCAGCGATGTCTGTCACACAGATGATGGAGTTTAAATTCGACATACATTCAACAGACTGTGATGTGACTTCGAATTCTACATTTATTGAACAACACTTTGGTTGTCTTCCAGAGAAAATGGAAAATGGAAAGACAACAATCATATACTCAGTTATACCTCATGCTTATTCTTTAAACTGACTATTTCCCTTATCTTCCAGTTGTTTAGCCGTATAACCCTTAATCACAATTACAGCCTCAAAGGATTTCTGTATGCCCACTCTAAGAAAAAAATGAAAACAATAAATGATAACGACACATCTAACCTTCAGTTCTCACTGAGAGGAGGGAAAAAAAACCTCATTAAAAAGTTCAAATCAGCAAAACAAAGTGAAAACAATTAGCGAGCTATTCCATGGTGGGCTGTAATATCAGCAGTTAACCAGCGTGCTCCTCGTATTACTTAGAAGACGATGGGGGATATTGTCAAGATTTGGTTCTACAGGGTGCTCCAAGTGGGCTCTTGTCATTATAGAAACTCGAGACATATCATCCTGGCACATGGAGCAGTCAGAATGAGCCAGCAGCAACAGTGCGGAAGCCTAATTGAACTCTCTGTGATTCCCTCTCAAAGGCTATTCTCAGTGCTCATTATCTTACCCTTGTCCTCGTAAAGACCAGATGAGTTTGCTTTGACTTTGAACCTCCCTCTCCAAACAGGTCACTCAAGCTCCCCTTGTCCTTTCATCTTCCCTTTAGCTTTTATAAATAAGCGGGTCTGCGTTTCTCTCCAGGGGCACAGTTGCATCACCTCAGACAGCTGCCAGCAGTGGCTCTACTTAGAACAAAGTGGATCTAGGCAACTCTGCTCTAATCACATATGTCACATACTGTGTGCTGGCTCTGCCAACACTCTGAAAAGTATATACAAAACCTGGAAACAGAATATCCACCACTATTATTTCTCTCTTTTTCACTCTTTTCATTTTGCGTGTCATTTATTTTACTCAAATGCAAAGGTAACATGGCGTCTCTGTCACCACATCTGTTCGACACAGAAACATTCAATAGCCACGATCAAATAATCATTACAACATTGCAGCTGTAACGATCATTTGCTACTCTTTCATCCTTGCTCACGCATCTTTGTTTATTTTATATCAGCAAGCGACCTCGGTGGTTATTACTGCCGTGTAGATGGCTTTCCTGTAGCGTAGCCAATACACAGCCACATTCAAAAGCCATCTGGGTTGTTGTACTTACTTCTTCATAATTTTTGTAATTCATGCATAAAGCACGTTAGCAGAGCGTGTGTCTACCGAGGAGGTGTAAAGGCTGTGTAGACAGCTGGATTTATTAACATAGAAGTGAATATTCAGTAAAGAGGTAGAGAGGTATGATTGGTGTACAAAGCATGCGAGTCTAACTGTGAATACAGGCCTCCTTTAACCATGATGGCAATCTTCCTCTAATCTTAAAGGTATCTCTAAATGTGGGATCTCTAATCTTAATTCTTTAATCTTAATCTTACATTCTTGGAAATATTTCCCTAATCTTAAAGTGACACATTTTAGGAAATATTTCTCTAATCCTAAAGAGATGCTTGCATTTTAGGGAATGTATCTGTGTAAGTCTTTCATGTTTGGGTAACATTAAAATTTCTTTGATGATCTGAATCTTTTAAATGTGACAAATATGCAAAAAAAATAAAAAATAAAATCAGGAAATAGTTTTTACAGCACTGTACCTTACAACACCACGTGCACTGATTTCAATGCGTGGTTATTGTCATTATTTTTAAATAGTTTCTTTCATCCCAGCACTCTTCAAACATAATGAAACCCAGGCATGGGAGGGCCAAAACCCTACCCAAAGACCAGCATTGCAGGCTGCATGTGAGTTTACACTTTAACACATGAACTGGGGAGAATAGCTTTGCTCTTGAAAAAACTCTCCCTTTACTTGTCTGCTACATTAAACACTTATTAAAAAAAGAAACACTCACATGAATCATCCTTGCACAGTCATGTGTTTTTGGAAGGCAAACACAAGCTTGCCCACCACATTAAGAGAGTGTATTAATACGAGTGTGCCTCTCTCCTAGCGTTTAGTGGCATAGATAGACTCCAGCCTCCTGCGACCTTGAACACAAATAGGGCCAATGCTGCCCGAGTTATTTTTCATTTATTGTAGCACATGGGTCATTTGTTGAAAGTGTACCCTTCTTTTAACTCTATGACCAAGGCTGCCCCGCAGTCGCTTCTTTAGCGCCGCAGTGAAATGCTTCATATGTTCTGCTATACCAGCACACTCCCTTTGTAAGACTCCAGCTCAAACCAGAGATGGTCCCCGAGCTTTGAAGTTTCTTTCAAAGGTAAATCAAAGCCAGCTGGAGGACAGTTATATGGATGTCATGCCTCATTTAGTTACGCGGTGTTTCACACAGCATTTCATAAATGTGTGCTATTCATTGTAAAGGATGGGCTATGTAGCAACGGTAACATCACCATACTACGCCGCTGTTAACAAGCCAATACACTGAAACGTCAGAAGGCTGATTGGACATTCTGACAACATACTACTACATTTAACACAATCACTCTTATGTTCATTAAATGCTCCTACCCATGATAAACATCACATCCACACCATCTGCAGCAAACCCCAACCCGTCAACCACCTGTCAACTATGTCTACACACACATACACACACACAGAAGGTAATTACTTCTCAGCTTCAGAATCTGCTGACAGGTAATTATAGTGTTTAAACATACAGGGACACACAGTCTTAAACAGACTATGTATCTTAGATAACTGTGTGTTTGTTTCCTGGGTAAATAAATCATCCGTTATGAATGTTTTTAAAGTTGTATATGAATTTATAAGAAGCAGGCACTTCTTGAGTTGTAAATGTATATTAGACCGAAACAAAAAAGAAATAAAATACAATTCATTGTTATTGTATGTATTATTTGATAACAAAAAGTATGAACATATTTGTGGGCAACGCAGCATTTTTGTGAACCGTAACATTAAAGTAGCTGAGATAAATAGCTCATGGATACACCATTATTAAGTTAAAATTATAGCAGATAGCTCGAGACAGCTACAAGTAATGCAGAAACATATTTGCTAAAATTAATAAAGTAACAGTAAAGTTTTCAGATAAAGCACGTACCTATAGTAGTTATCTATAAGTAATGAATATCAAAATGGTAGAGCTTTGCAGCAATATCCACTTTGACATAAACAATAATAATAATATTAGCCTATTTATAATACATTCACAGAAACATGAATATAGATGGAGGGTACTATAGATCATAGGGCTGAGAGAACACAGGACAAAACAGGATGGGAACTACAGGTTAGTAGGTTTATACACGGCCAAGCAAGCAAATACAGTTTCACTTTAATCCTGACGATACTACAATTATTGTAATATCTGCATGTCAAATGAGATTATATCAGTGTTACCACTGTGTTATATTAATCTGAGATTCATTTGAAAGATTTTTTTTATTATCATTTTTACGTCTTATCTGTTGTTTGGGATTGAAAATGATAATCTACAAGCAGCAGATGTGAACACCACGAATGCACTATTGAAGTGTGATTCAGTTCCAAAGGGGTCTTAGTTCATTTTTCATGTAAATTCATGTTTTGATCTATTATATTTCTTCAAACCCATCAGATGAAAAAATATTTGTCCCATCACTAAGATTATTATCTACCATCTGGTAGCTAACAAGGACAGTTATTAATTCTAAAAAAAGGATTGTGTTATCACACAAGGATTATCCAAAACTCCAGAACTTTTTCTTCAATGTGCAGACCACATATAAAGACAGGGGAGGTTGAGAAAATGACTGTGTGGTTAAAGAAGCTGTGTGGATTCCCAAAACCTCTATGTTGACTTCTGTATGGAATGTAGACATTGGAAAGTCTAAATAAACTCAACAAACCTCTGTAGAAAATACACGGACACTACATCCCCAAGAGCTACTATGTTTCTGCACCGTACTTTGATCTGATTTAAGTGAAGGCTACCCTCAACAAAATGGCCTCTAATTATTTTGTCTTTGAATCTGAAATGAGAATACCCACAGGACTCTGGTGGAGGTCTGAAAGAGCTGCAGCTGAAACCTATTTTCTCATCTCAGTATGCTCTGTAAACTCTCCCTCCCCGAACACGGAGACAATGAGAATCAAGAGAATTGGATGCTAGATTAAATCATGCATTTAAGGCTGGGAACACAGAAAGGTTTTGAATCGATGTGGCATTTTATGAGCCTATTTGCAGTTGTTCCAAATGCCCCCACCTTCTGAAAAGTTTAATCTACTTTCTTTATAAACACATCACCACTGTGTTATAAATGAAAATAAAAAAAACAACTGGCAATGTCTCTCATCAACACTTCCGCGTTAGAGAAAATGCAGTGGCAGTCTGCCATCTCTCTGCTGAATCATTGTATTCATTGCCATAACCAGAGTAGAAGTGCACGGGAGGACAGCAGACAGAAATATCTCGCCCTCTTTTCTCCAGAGGCTGACTCCAGCTCTGTGATTCTCACCCCTCAGATTCAGAGCTCACCTTGACATTTCCAGTTAATGACACTGACTGAGGGCTTTGGATTTTTCATGGCTCTGTACATGTACGTGCCATTTCTGTGATTGAACTAATAACTGATTCTTAGATGTAATTGTTACAGGACTGCTGTATAACAACTCTGTGCAGAATATTTTTTGTCTATCCATTGCAGTGTACAGATTTTTGTGCACGTATTCCCTTTTCTGTTAACATTAACATTTTTTTGTCCATAAGATTTTCATTATTTAATGGGCTGGCCGTTCCTAACATTGAACCACAGAAAATACTATTGATTGTGACAGTAGTTAGCACTGCCTCCTTTTAAAAAATAAGTTAAAAAGGAGGACAATATTAATTCTTATAGTTTTTTGTTGAATACTTTTCAATCTCTGCAAGGGACTAATAGAACAAGGCTGTTAGAGGAAGAGCTGAAGGTTAGTAATTCATTTGCATGATAAAAAAAAAAAAACTTAACCTTCATATTGTGCCTTAGTTTCTGAATCAAAACAAAAATGTCAGCTCACCACAGAGTTACAACTTGGAAAATTGGTTAATGATATGGCAGTTTTTCTGTTAGGTAATCGCACAGGCTGACATCGTAATCATGCAGCACTACCACAGTCGCATGACTTCAGCCTCTAACTCGTAACTTGATTCAGTGCTCTTACATTTTCTGTAGTACAATACAGTTGTGTGGCAAAAGCAAGGAATAGCTGCCTTGTTGTCCTTCTCCTTCCACGTGTATATGAACTAAACAGTCTTTTGTTTACTGCGTAATGATGGACTAGCCTGTAGCTGAGTTTACATGTTTAATGTGGTCACCTCTAAAGTTACTGCAACCTCTGCAGTCTACTTAAGCCCCTTGTTAGCAACTATCTTTTTATGATATATTTAAGGTTCTTTTGTTAGTTTGTTTTAATCAAGAGTTGGGTATTTACAGTTTTATTTACATACACATTTTTTGCCACAGAAAAAAAATGTGAAAACCCCTTTGGCACGAGGAGCCAGCTCCTTCATCGGTTTTAGGACTCACTATGAGGCACTCTATGATGCTGTATGGTTGAAAAGCTAAAATGATGGTAACAATTTCTTTTAAGGAGAAGTATTATTATAATGGATGTGAAGTTTTGACTTTTTTAAACAAAAAAATGAATGTTATTTTACTTGTTTTTATTGTGGTGCTCGTATCCAGGCGTACGCTGTGTTCTATTCTTATAGAGTACAGCAATGTATGTATAAAAGTTATGTTTCTGTGAAGTGATTTCTCATTTGCACTCTCTCTTGGGGTTACTCTCCATAGACTGGATGAAGCCTGTAGATGTGTCATCCAAGCAGCAGGAGATAACTGCTGTGCTTTCTTGGTTTTCAAGCCTCTGAAGCCTACCTTTGATTTTCATATGCTCTCAGCTTTGCATTGATACCATCTGGCAGGAATGGAGAGCTAGTGAGCTGGGGTAGAGAGGAGGGGAGGGGAATCATAAAGTACTCTGCTGTCTGATTAATCATGCTAATCAGTGATGAGGGGTTAGAAGTCCATTAACCTTTTCTAAAACACCACAGACTGTCATTCTTCTGAGGGCACATACCCAGAGGAGACCAGCCACATATGGCGGGGGTGGGACCAAAAAAACTCAAGTCACATGAAGGCAAGCTAAGAAGGAAAACACCTGTGCTGGCGATGGAATGAGAGTTCACAAAATATGGATTCATCTCTCCTCCTGTGCTCTATAAACACACCGCCGGCCCTCCCACCCATCACAAGACTGTTAAGAAACCTGTCTCTAAGGGGTCGACTGTGTCTGCAAAACAGCTGAAACAAGGATAAAAAGATAATCCCGTGCTTGGCTAATGTGGGCTAACATCACTAAAATAGCAGCTGAGGTAGTCTGTGTTTCTATTTAAATCATAATGAGCTGTGAGATTACAGAGGCAGTCCGCTATGATAGTGGTTTCTAGTTCTCATCCTGTCAGAGGCTTGATTTCTCAGCTATAGCCAGAGGCATCAAGCAAAATAGAACCCATATTTCTAACATTACAGGCATCATAATCGCTTCAACTACATCAATGTAATGAAGAAATATGAATACTGTAAGAACTAAAGAGCCTCGGTTTCATTTTTCTGAAATCTCTGTGTGAAGAAAAATTTCACAGCTATCAATGCGGTGCAATACAACTGTTGTTCTCAGCTTTTAGTTAGATTCTTTTGAACAAGTCTGAATGCTGTTTTTGTGACCACTTCCATTTGTGAAAGCTACAGCCTAAAAGAACATGTAAGCTGTGTTATTTTTTTTCACTCAACACAGAAGCAGTACAACAAAATCTGTGGTGGTGGACTCTGTTTTCCGATGCATGGATTTCTCTCATGAGGCATATGGGATGGAGTTTTTGTATGGAGATTCAAATTTTAAAAAACTAAATGAAAAAAGCACTGGCAAAAGGTAGCTAAAGCAATTTTAGATATCACGAGTCAGCGTGTACTAAACCACAAAAAGTCTTTTAAAGCAAAAATCCCACTTCAGACACAATGCCAGTGGTATCCTTGAAATACGAGAAAGCTTAGTATTTGTGATTCTTTTCTACAGCCAAGACCCCGATTATGACGGTTTTTAGTGTTGAAACCTTCACGCAATAAAAGTATCCAGCAGCAATAACCTGGAGATTTCACTGAGTTGGAGTTTTTCTAGTTAGTATCAAGGAATATCAGAAGACTCTGCCCTTGTCTCTGCTGTTTTCAGCTGTGGGAGAATTGATTTGTTTGTGTTCAGAAAGCCAAATTGGGGGAGGAAGGTTATATACTGTAAATGCACTAGCCTCCTGACCAGTAGTCTGCTGGGAAATGAGCACCAACATTTAGGCCAATCTCTCCCTCTGTCTCTTTATTTTGTTCTGTTAGTGTCTGTGTGTGGGTGCGGCAACATGCATAGGCTGTAAATACAGACTCCACGGATGATGGATCTTTCAAGAGGGATGAGCAATTTTGAAAATAAACCACTGCAGCTCAGTATGAGCAGTTACAGCACTGAGCATGGAACAGTCACTGCTGTCATTACGTATAATGTCAACAGCACATCCAGCAGCCTAGTTTGCATTTATCCTGCTTTAAAATAAAAAATAAAATCTACAGGGATATAGATGATTTCTGATCAAGTGACTGAATTTCAGACAGATTATATTTATAGATTATAGCGCAGATTTATAGAAGTATATATTGTAATGAAAGAAGCTTCTGTATGGTTACTTTAGAGTAATGAGAATTATCTTTGTTTGACATATTATTATGTTGATTCTAACATAATAAAAGTGCAACAAACTGAATGTAAAGACAATTTTACAAGTGGCATGCTTGGGTTTTCTTGTCTAGTTATTAGATATTAATAGATTAATAGATAATAGATTAAGATATTTCTTACTTCACCAAAAAGTACATTCTCAGTGAACATGCACTCGAGGTTTAAGGTCAGCGCAGATGAGCCTTTCCCTTCCAGTAGATACAGTACAGTATGCAACCTTCTAATGTCAAAATCTGCACAGTGAAGTTTCAAACATCCAAGTGAAGTAACAATAAGACATAACAATAAGACATACAATAACAACAACACATTTCTGAGCTGAGAAGATTTCAGATTAAGAAAAGATTGTGGTTATGGTTAACAGAAACAGAAAATAGGACACAAACTCTATTAGTTAAATATTCTATACACTCAGCCACCACCTTAGCCTTTACACCATTATTTTCCTGCATGCCACTAAACTTTGGTACTGTATAAATCATTAGGGGCGTAATTCTTCAACACTGGGCAAGAAAGATTTATGCGTATCCCACAGCCATAGGACTGTATTTTATGAATTTACAACAACAACAACAACAACAGCAGCAGGAAAACAGAGCCAGATCTGGTAGAAATAAGCAACAGGGTTTTTGGTAAATTGTCAGCTTGAGAAGAAAGAATACATTTTTACATCCAGCCCAGTCTCTACAGGAATAGCATGCACTACTTTAATTACTACTTTATTTACTTTCTGCTTCAATGCTACAATACAATATGATAATTCATCTTACACCGTTAAGTGTCCTAACCAAGAGGTAGACAAAGCTTTTAAATATATGGTTACAATACCAATGACACCGTAACCAGTCACACAGTACATTACACACCATAACAAGTGCTTCCACAGCACTTATTATGGTGTGCAGTGCAATGCAATTCATAATTCATGCCCGTTGCCATCGGTATAGTGCCAATGTATAATATACAGAGTGCAGTATGCAGAAGGACAAAGTTTCCATGCACAGATGTTACAGAAAGAAAGAATTTTATAAATGTTGGCATTAAATAGCATAGTTTTTGCAAGAGTCACCTAATATTTTTTCTGTGCAGTGCCTGAAAAGAATAAAAACAAGTATTACATTTATTTAAATTTTATCAAAATGGACAATAAAAGGTGCGAGCCAGTGATCCCTTTTGCTTGGAAAATTTTGCTGATAAGCAACTATCTGAATCAATATTATAAGACCAGCAATAACAATGTATTTAGTATGAAACCTTAAAAAGCCTCTATTGGTTGTATCATAGGGCCTAGTGTTGGTACGGTTCGTTTAATTTTTCCATGTTGACCCCATGAATTTTAATGATGATTTAGACTAAAGGTGGTTAACATGCGGTAGCAGTGAACCCATTTAGATAATAGGGAGAACCTGTGTTGTAATTTTAACTATATTGGTCAGAGACACAGCTACAGCGAGGGTTAATGGTCAAGTTATTATTTATTCATCCCTGTGGGGAAATTTGTCCTTTTGCATTTGAACTATCCTAACTATTTAAGAGCAATGTGCAGCCACAGTGCAGCATCAGGGGACCAACTCTACTTCTGAGCAAAGTGCTTTGGTCAAGGGCAGCTTTAGTAGTATTTCTAATACCTAAAGCAACATTCATGTCTTTGACAAAAGAACAAAAACATCCCGAACGGAGACATGCAAATTTAACACAGAAGTACAGTGGTAAGAATTGAAAGCAAAGCCTTCTAGGACGTTTAGATTTAAATTTAGATTTTGTTCGGTTCACTCAAGTACAGCCGAATCAAATTTCATTGAATAGCTATATTTGAGCAGTACTTTGGTTTGTGTTTGTATTGAGCATGCATTGGTTTTGTAAATCCAAGTTTTCCCATAGCTGTGCAAGTAAGATGCTATCAGCATGCTCTGTAACCAAATTTCCACTTCTGCTCTTTTGATAAGAAACAAAACATCTCACAGCACAAACAGTCTGTATATTGGAACAGATGAAGAAAGGCTTTTCAGTGACTCATTTGTACATACAGCTATGAATAGAATACCCTGCCTGTGAACCTGCCGCAGCAGTGATCTTTTTCTGGATGTAACAAAAGCCTCACAAGGCACAAAATATATTAACTAAAGGCCATAAAGATCCTTCTTCTGGTCAATACTATTGTGTAGACTAATCATTTAGTCCAGCAGAACAAGCTATTTAGAAATGCCATGGCTCCATTAAACAGAGTTCTTATCTTTCCTATGCAGTTTAGAGAAATCCCACATTACTGTATCTGGTTTTGTCTAAACAGTGACCTCTCTTGAGGCTGTGGGGAGTATTTTGATCTGACATGATGACTAACTTTAATTTTAGGCAAAGCTTTTACCTCCAAGGTATTCATATTTTATTTCACTGATTCATTTTTAGGAAGGTTCATATTATGCTTTCAGCATTCTGATGTTACAAAGGTACTTATGTGAAAAGTGAACATGTGTTTGCTTGCTGGCTGATAGTGATGTACAGGTTTCAGTCTGGTATTATCACTTTCTTAGTGAAAGTAATGTGGAAGTCCATAACTGGCCGTCCGTTTTGGGCTCTAAGTTTGCCATGCTGCCCACGCTCTAAAGCTGTGTTTCTTAACCTTTTTTCAGTCATGGCAAACTTTAAAAGTATGCAAACTCTGGAGTCACTCCAGTCTTAAGTGTTTATGTCCAAGGCTACGTCTTAAAATTTTATTTTTAATGTTTGATCTTCCCTGATCTCACCTGTGCCAACAGTGCCAAGTCATTTGAGATTCCCATTTCCTCACACAGTATCGAAAACAGACGGGTCTCTAATGGCAGTGCCTTGATGAAATTAACAAGGTCCACTGCTCTGTCCAGGACGTCCGAAAGTTATTTTGGCAGTGGCTTTGCAAGTAGTGCCTCCCTGTTCAGAAAGATGTAAGTGGCTGATACTTTCGGGTTTTGTGCACTGCCTCTACTAAAAAAACCTTTAAGAAGTAAAAAAGAAACCGTAGTATGCTACATACATGGTGCATAGTCATACGCTAAACCCTGCGTTGACGTGGTGACATAGGGAGGCAAATGTTGATGATGTATGAGGCTGTTAATAATTATCATTATATATTTGTCAGCACCCCTGACACGCCAAGACGGCACCCCTGGGCGCCCCAACGTCCCATTTCTGCTATGAATCTCCACAAACTCATGTTTCAGTCGGGTTCTAAAATGCTTTGCTAGTTAAGTCTCTAATTTTACTTCCTTACTGGTGGGGCCCAAAGCACAAAGTAAACATAGCATACCACACAGAGCGTGTGCTTAAAGGCAGCCCGGTAGCACTTACAAAAGAAAAACCTGTCACAAGCCCAACATGGTCAATATATCACTCAGTGCACTGTGTTGCTGGCCCAACCCAGATAGGATGCAGGCCAGGAAATCTGGGCTCAGATGAAGGGACTGAACATTGGATCTTTTATTTATCGCTATAACCATAAAACATGGAGGCAGAGTAGGGATGAAAGTAAGGAGGGAGGATGGGAGTAGTCATGTTAGGAAGAAACCCATATCTCCATAGGAGTGATTGATGGGAATGAGGAATCAGTCCTGTCATGGTGCAATTACACTAGTCCAACAGGATGTGTTTGAAGGACAGAGCTGGAGAGTACAGACTGAGAGGATGAAGTAATTCATGCTGAAGGAAAGCGCAGCAAAACAAATGGTGTCACAGCCCTGACCTTGTAACAGTGACAAGATATCATCTCTCCTGTTAATTTTAAATGATTCCTTGCCAGGAAGCCTTTTTTTATACTGCAGATTTGTTCATTAAAAGTCTCCATGGCCACATGAGTCACCGGTGGGAGGGGTTACATTAGATTAGTCCTTGTTAACCCTCTTTATATTTCTCTTTAAGGAGGCTTTTGACCACTAGTACTGCTATGAAGTTTGTATAGGAGGTTGCACAATTCACAATCTGCAGTTAGCTTTATTCTATTTCTCAGCAAGTGAAAAGCAATGTGCCAACAAAAGCAATAAGAACAACCAATGCTTACAGTTGCAGAATTTCTCCATTGTTTTTGCAAATGATTTTTGTGAGAGAATGTGTTCAACATGTATATTCAACACAGAATTTTTTGTGTTCAAGAACTCCACATGGCACTTTTAATATCATTATTACTTTAAATAAAGTTCTTATTTAAAAACTGGTTCCTGGCTATGCAAGTCCAAAAATAAAAATAAAAAATAATATGGCAACATGAAGTGCCTATATGAATTAATGAGAGACAAATACATGACAAAATTGTGAAATAATTGAACACAGCTCATTATTATGTTAATTTTGTTTTAAAATCCACTTATTATTGTGAAATATTTTTTCCAGGTACATTTTATTTAATTCCAGCCATTTGTTTTTTAAAATATTTTTTGTCCAAAGTTAGATTTTTTGTCTGCGTTTTCATGATGAAAATGCAAAATACATGTTTGTCCTAGTAACAAAAATGATGTACAAAGTTCAACTGTGCAGATAGAGAGGCTAAGAAAGCAGTAATTATATAACGTTACTTACTTAAGTGGGGCTAGCTGCAATAATAATAATAATAATAAGTGGTAATGTGATTGGACCAAAAAAAGCTTCATCACAAATACGCTGCCGCTGCCACCAATCTCATAACTGGCTCCGTCCTGTCTGCTTTGTTGATAGACAAAATGATTCTGTTGAAAAGTGGCAGTATGAAATAAAAGAA